>JAJEJO010053047.1:4383-91134 GCA_020662805.1 Glaucomys volans | reverse complement strand
ATTTTTATTAAACCAAACTCACCTCTTTTTTAAACAGTTAAAACCCTTCCTCAAATTATTACTCCAGTGAATCTTGAACTTTTTAGGAATAAAAATTTGTAATTTTGAAAAGGCTCACATGACTTAAAATAGGGAGGTTGTTAATTTATTCATGTGAAACTGGTGGTGGGAAGGTCGGCCAGGGCAAGCCAAAAGAAACAGAAGCAAAGGATTTTGGTGAAGGAGAAGGTTGAGGAAGGTAAGTGAGACTCGCAGAGGAACTGTCAGAAAGAAGGCACAAGAATTGGGAAAGAGTATAAAGCAGTCAGATTTGTTTGTTTTAAAGAATGTATCCTAGTGCATAGTGAAATCATTATAGGAAAAATAATTTGTGTAATGTGTAAATGAATTTAAAAGGTCAAGGAAAGATGGTGATTGTTCCCTTCTCCATGACAGTAAGAAAAGGTAAAGGGAATAAAATAGGGTTAAACTTAGGTCTCTGTAATTTCCTTCACTCCTAAAGCATATCTGCACTTTGATTTGAAAACCTGTTTCAACTCTCTATCTATAAAAGCATTAATATAAATTGTTTTATTATTATTATTTTTAAATCTCTGGTACTGGGGATTGAACCCAGGGTTGTTTAATCACGAAGCCACATCTCTAGCCCTTTAAAAAAGTTTTTTTTTAAAAAATTTTGAGACAGGGTTTCACTAAGTCTACCTAGGGTCTTGCTAAGTTGCTGAGGCTGGCTTTGAACTTGTGATCCTCCTGCCTCAGATCTCCCAAGTCAGTAGGATTACAGGTGTGTGCCACTGTACCCAGCTAGATAGTTTTATAATGTATTTCTAAAAGATGCCCTTTACTATGCTTCACAGAGTGCTGCATGCAATAGGCAATCAAATCATTGCTGGTTAAGGTTGATGTGCAGAAGAGACTTCTCTCTATGGATTACACATAATTGAGGTTTGGTATAAATTCTTAAAATGTGCCTGCTCTTCTTCAATAGAAGTCCATTTTGTTACCTTTGTACTATTAATCCCTGGATGCTGGTTGTGTCAGAGTTTAGTATGTGACCTCGTCTATGCAGTAGAAGGACAGCCGTAGAAAGGAGACAGGGAGCCTCAGGAATCCCCTGTTGCTTTATTATGGGGCCCCTATGCCTGTGGCGGACATGGTTCTAGCAGGTGTTCATGTCCTACGGAGAGATGGCAGGGGAGGAGTATTGCCCTGTACATAGTGGCCCATGGTAAAAGCTGTGTCCTTGGATGTGCATGTTCACTGAGAGCCATATTACTGTTTAGAGACTTAGGAGAATTGACCCAAAGCCGTGGTAGTTGCCATCAGTAAGTGGCTCAGGTAAGCTGTGTATTTTCTTTAGAAGGCTGAAATATGGAGAAGTGATCATAAGGCAGAGACAGAGGAATGATAATTATAAAGTCGGAGAAGGAATTTTCCTCCTGATAGAAGCCTGAGAGATTTGGAGGATACGGCAGATGCTGTAGTTTTAGAAATAAGGCCCTTGGTCTGGTTGGAGTTGACTCTGATCCTTCTGTTATGAAAGCTGAGCTCTGAGGATGGCTGGGTCATTTAAGTGGTATTTTTACAGGAGAGCAGGGAAAGGAGAGGCAGTAGCATTAGTCATTTTATTCTTTAGCTCTTTCCTTCTCCTCAGGTTTGAGGAGGGATGCCTTCAAAGTGTGCCAAAAGATGAATGGAGCCGAGAGTTCTTCTGCCACAGGTGGGGAGGAAGTCTTGCTGAGGAGTTCCCACCATTCCCAGGGAATTCACAAGTGGCAGAATGATAGTTTCGTTAGTGGGGCTTCTCTAGAGAAACAGAATCAATCGAATATATGAAAGAGGGAATTTATTAGATTGGCTCACGTGATCATAGGCTGATTAGCTCCACAGTGGCCTTCGGCTTGCTGGAGAGCTGGGAAAACTGGTGGCTGCTCAGTCTAAGAAACTGAAGCCTCAGAACAAGAGACAGGTCAGTGGGGGCAGCCCCAGGATACTGGAAAGCCACTAAGGAAACATAGCATCCAAACAGGAGCAGGAAAACGAGCCTGCTGAAGAAGGGTTGAACGAAGGAGAGCGAACTTCTGCTTATTTGCTCCGTGTGGGCCTCCAGGCTATTGGGTAATGCTGTCCACATTCAGGGCAGGTCTTCCCCACACAGTGCGTTGATCCACATGCTGATCATCTCAGGAAGCACCCTCACAGACACTCCCAGAAATACACTTTACTAATTTTCTAGGCATCCCTCAATCCAGTCAAATTGACCACCACAAATAACCATCATAGTAGTGAGATGCATGAGACAAGGACTGCCAGAAGATGCCTGAAAATAGTGGTGGATGTCTTTGGGGGGGGGTTGTTACTCGTAGTGGTGACCCCTACCCTTTGGCAGAATGTGTCTGACTTTGACTGGTTGCAACCCTGACTAGTGGACAGTGAAGAAGCCCGAGAACCCCCCTGGGCAGCTGTGGTAGCAAGAAACAACTTCTTTTTCTGCCAGAGAACCTGACCTTTAATTACTCATGGGCGCTTAGCTTCCATCCAGATGGCGAAGCCACTTTATGATGACCTCTGCATAAGTGTGATACTATGGTACATATTCTCAGGACTTTTAAGGGATTTAGTAATCAAAATGCATAAATCTATTTTTATCTGTTAAGAACTCAAACTATTTGGCATATGGAATGAAAGATAAATTTGACACAATCAAAAGAAATGCATATTTGATTTCAGATTAATTGAATGGAAGGTAGAAAAATGAAAATGCTCTAATAGTAGCTTTAAACAGAATAAACTATGGACTTTTCAAAGGCTTACGATTATCCTTAATCGTGCCAAAATGAAGCTTGAAGCAATTATGGGTAATACAGATGTATGATTAATACCAGCTGTACCCAGGTTTTGATTATATAAGAAAACAAGCTTAAACTTTTGGCAGATGGTGAACCTAAAAGTTCAAGTAAATCCAAGTTTTTAAATACTCAAGATGTAGGGAGCACTTCTGTTTGAAGAATTTGTACTTTCTCTCTCCACAGGGAATGCATTGAAACTGGCACTCTCCAATTGTGCCATTGTTTTTCTGAATCCTCTAGCTTATCATTTCCCCAGTGCATTGAGTTTGTCAAACTATGACCTGAGAGGCTATTTTTTTTTTGATATGTGCAGACTTCCATTAGCTTCTCTTCACTTTCCTCAAGCTTTCTTAACTCTCCTGTAGGAAGTCTCTCGGTTGCTGTAGTGCAAATGGGCGTCATGGTTGGTGGGAGACTCCTTGGTGCGGCAGTGTGATCTCTCTCGATCCATCGGGGGCACAGAAGCAAGGGGCAAATTAAACTTCTGTCATTTCCAGGCAGAGTGGTGCTTGCCTGTAAGCCCAGCTATCTGGGAGGCTGAACCAGGAGGATTGCAAGTTTGAGGCCAGCCTTAGCAACTTGGTGAAATTGTCTCAAAATAAAAAGTTAAAAGGGCTAGGGGTGTAGGGCTGGGGGTGTAGTGCCCCATCCCCAGACCCAGGGTGAGGTGGTGGTGGTTGAGGTAGACAGGGCTGAGAGAATTGTTACTTGTAGCTTCAATAAGGGAAAGAAAGGAGCTGGCTTGTCAAAGTCTCTCAGCAGGACTGCAGACAAGGTCAAGGACATTAGCGCTGCTGTCTCACCATCAGGCCCAGAATTCCAGGGCAAGTTTCCATAGTGCTTGTTTTCATTCCCTGATAAAAGCAGCAGCATTTCTCCTCTTCAGGAGGTGGTGTGGGAGATATCAGGGCCCTTTCTTCATTATCCTTCTTCAGTTAGGCATTTGTGTTTTGTGGGAGAATATGATTTGAGTTTTTTGAGACCACCCACAAACCAGTGGAAATGGTTTGGCTATAAATCTCCAAGGTAACTTTTGGAGTAGGGGAAATGAAATCAGAGATGGCAAGGTGGAGAAAAACAGAGAAATGAACGTTAGGGATCAGAATATTACCTGAAAGCAACATGCAGGTGCATGCTCACCACCTGCAACCCACGAGTCCTTTCTGAGGTGCCACAACTGGATGCTCTCCTTCAGAGAATGCTAAGTGGAGATCACCAACTGCAGATGGATGGAACGGCTCGAAGGGAGTACACTTTTCAGAACATTGCTAGTTAAACGGAATCATTATCAAGGAAAGTAAAGACATGGTTTCTTCCTTTAAGGGATTTCTCTTGTCAAAGGATCAAAAAGGACAAATGCAAACAAATCAGGAAAAAGGTAACATTCATTAAACACATCATCTGCTAGGAATTATATTGAAAGCTTTGTGTATGTCATATTCATTTCATCACTATGAGCTAGTGTCGGTATCCATATTTTTTCTGATAAAAATGGAAATTTCAGAGATTAAATAGCAGAGCCAAAGTTACACAGAAATTAAAAAACATATCCCAGATCTGAATCCAGGGATCTGACTTCAGATCATGAGCTCTTAGCCACTGTGCTTTGCTGGCTCTTGGATACTCTCAGTGCCGCTCTGTTCATGAGGCAGTAAACCCGTCTCCACAGGTACCTAGTGGTTGAACAGCTGGAACACCAAGGCTAGGCAGCATGGCTTGTCCAGTAAGATATTTAAAAGATATTTAAAGAGGAGGGGAGAAAATACATCCGTCCTATGCAAAGGCACTTGAATAATTTCCTGGATAGATTCCACCTCTTTATTTCCTCTTTTAAAACAAGCAATTTTCTTAATTTGCTAGACCATCTCTAATTATGGGGCTCAAAGACATTTATTCGTTATATTAAAA
Source organism: Glaucomys volans (assembly GCA_020662805.1). Classification (NCBI taxonomy): domain Eukaryota; kingdom Metazoa; phylum Chordata; class Mammalia; order Rodentia; family Sciuridae; genus Glaucomys; species Glaucomys volans. The sequence continues at coordinate 86,377 of JAJEJO010053047.1, read as the reverse complement.
ATGCAAGTTTTAATGGTGCACTCTTAAGAGGCTCAAACAACAAGAAACAATTAGCTCTGTGGCTGTTGGCCAAGCAGTGCTAAGGCCTAATTTCATCTAATATTTCATTTGGCCGTAATGTAGGATGGAGTTCTCTTAGAGTAATTTGCCTTGCTTTTTGACTCTCAGCAGTAAATCGTTCTACCAAGGAAATGAGCATCTATCTGGGCCTCTTCTTCCTCGCACCAGTTGGTTTTAATGACACTTGCAGCCTTCCCATAATTTCCCAAGGTGACATGCTGCTTCTGTAGAGCCTGTTCATCCATCCGCTTGTTAGTCACTCAGTTTTTCGTTTTCCCTCCTTCCTCTCTCCTTTCCTTCCACTCATCCTCTTTTCCTCCTCTTTCATTCTCTACTGCCTCTTTTCCTTTCCTCCCTTCAAACAAATAATTGCTAGGTTGTCAAAAATGCCAGGCTCTGTACTAAGTACTGTGGGGATACATACACAGATGGATGAATAAATATTGTAATTGATTTGTTCATTCATCAAATGAACATTTATTGAGTACTGTGCTCCAAGCTTTAATTTGCAAGATAGAAACCAAGTAGGGTACAGAGTAAAGTCTATTTTCTTGGGGAATTGTCTTCTTGGGTATGCACTAGGGAGGCATTAAAAAAAAACAAAACAAAACCCAACCCAAACAAATAAATTCATGTTAAGCAGTAGTAAGGGCTAGGAATAAAACCAAAGCAGGGAATGGGAAGAAGTGCTGGGGAGAGAAGTGTGTTGCTTTTACATAGGCTGGTTAGGGAAGGCCTCCCTGGTAGTATGACATTTGAGCAGAGAGACATTTATCTGAGGGATAAATGTATCAGGTACCAAGGGAACTCACTTCGAACAGAGAAAGTGTGGATAGGTAAATAACTAAGGGTAGAAAGAGGTAAAATATGGAAGCAAGGTAAAGATGAAGAGCTCTGGGCAAGTTTAGAAGAAGGGTCTTTCCTTCTTCTGTCTCCTGGGGATGGAGTACTATGCAGAGCAAACTCTACTTCTTAGGGGGTAACTCGCACACTCTAACACCTCACAGCAAGCCTGTCCTTTCAGGCCCTCTTCTGAAGAGTGATCCACCTCCTCCATTATGAGATAGTTGGGACTCATGCCTTAATCATGAGGCTGCGATTCGACCAGAGTGGAAGATAGCTCAGACCATGCACCTACTTGTTCTTCTGGTGTTAGATTCCTCTAAATCATATTTTGTATTTAGAAAAAGAGCAACCTTCTGGTCTTACCCAATGTTGGTCACCAAGACTGGGAGGCAAAGAGAGTGCTCTTGTTATTAGGTAAATGGGCCTCCTACTCAGGTGTGGGATGCCTCTATTTGTATGGGGTTTGGCCCTTGCTCTTACTCTAGAGTGCAGTACCTCAGGGGAAAAGGAAATGCCTCAACACAGTGTGGGTTTACATTTGACTTTTAGCCAGAGAGCAAGCAAGGCACTATGGAAATGAAACATAAAAGATCACATAGTTATTTTTAAATGGGATGGTGACAAGGAGGGGATATAGGACACTAAATGGAGAGGTAACCAGTGGAAAGAGTGCATACAGGGCAGAGGAAAGGATCAAAAAAAGGATATTATTTAATTTCACAGAACAAATACATCCAAATCTTGAAATTGATCCAAGGACGATCTCTTGAGATACAGCTGTAGATATTTTTAGAAAGAGAAGAAATATGTAGATGGCTACTGGAAGCAGAGAGTGGTGGATGGGAGTCTGCAGGAGCTAAGTCAAACTCATAATAGTGGAGCTAGTGTGCTCTGGAGACAAGCACGATCTAAAGGGGGCTGAAGGTGGAGGGAGATTCAAAACAGAAGGGGGAAAGAGGAGAGGGGAAAAATCAACAACAGGAGGGAGATGGGTGCCCAAGTCAAGGAAATGGCCTAGGGACCTTCAGCAGTACAAATGTTTGTGTTGAATTTTAAATTATTTAAGTTGCTATAACATAGATTTTTCTTTTCAAAATCTTCAGTAATATTTTCTGTTCCCTTATGTGTCTTGGTTGGAAGTTGTATTGGATAGAAGTTAAAGATAAGAATAACCCAGGAAAGAGCAGGGTTGAGATAGCTGGCAGTGGGTGGTGAGAGGACCCCTGATGTCAGGCATTTATTCAGCAGAGGCAGAAGTAGAGGCAGCCATCAGGGAGACAGAAATGGGCAGAAATTCTGAGGATGCCACTGTTCTTTCCTAAGATCCATAAAACAGAGACTTTAATCTACCCCTATCTAGATACTAGGGGATAGGTCAATGCCAGCTGAGATTTGAATTACATGCATTTTAAAAACTATTATAAATTTTCATTAGGATGTTGGCGAATCAGAACTTTAGAAGTGAGGATGAAAGCTGAAATCCAGTGTTCAACATGAAGGGGAAGTCATTGTTTGAAGTACTGCACTAAGCGGCTCATCCTTTTAATAGATGGGAATAAAGCTGTCCTTAGTTGAGAATCATCTTATTTGTCTCTACCTCAGGAGGGTCTTTTATAAAATTGGGTCTTTGCTGTGGGGACTCTGGAAGTGGAGGGATTCTATGCTCTTATTTCTTTTCATAGCCTTGAGTGTACATCTGACACCTTTAAATGTCCTTCTCAATTTCCCTGCTTTTGAAGCCATGGAAAACCCCAACTATCAACAGAAAAAAACTTGTGAGAGACTGAGCGGGGAGATGACTTCTTTTTACAATGCTTGCCCTTTGATTTTAATACCGACTGACTAAGAACAATGTGTGTTCAGAAACTCCCGAGTCTCATTTGGAGACTTCTGATTTTTGATAAGATGATTCACTGAGCGAGGTTTGCTGTTTCCCTCTCTCTAATCCAACACTAAAATGCTGCAGAAGTGACAAAAAAATCAGTGGGGCTGGTAGACCACAGAAACAAAAAATCAAGCCAACAAGCAAACTCTTAGGGGCCCTGAGGCAAAGACCAGGTCTGGGGTCCAGGATCTGGGAAATGGCAGCCTGCTTTGGAAGAAGGCTGGATGCCAGACCACCTCTGTGCACCCTGGTTGCCAGTCGCCTCAGGTTTATCACGCACTCCTAGAGTGGCTGGTCCAAATTCACTGTGCTGTAAGTCCACACTATGTTCCTCCATTTTGAAGACTCAACCTAAAGAAGGAAGGTTAAATATCTCAATGTTATGTTGCTTACATATTAAAATGATGGTATTTTGGTTATACTAGCCTAAATAAAGCATATTTTTTGTTTTAGTTCACTAGGGCTGTCATAACAAAGCATCATTAATTTTCTCAGAATTCTAGAGGCCAGAAGTTCAAGATCTAGGTGTCAGGACGGTTAGTTTCTTCTGAGGCCTCTCTCCTCGGCTTGTTGATGGCCATCTACTTCCTGTCTTCATACAGCCTTCCCTCTTTATGTGTCTGCATCCCAATTTCCTCTTCAAGGACACCAGTCATATTGGGTGAAGGCCTACCCCAGTGACTTCATTTGACTTAATTACCTTCTAACCTACCTTCCTTCTTTCTTTTCTTCCTTCTCTCTCTCTTTGCAGTACTAGGAGTGGAACCAATGTCTACTCTATCACTGAGCTGTATCCCCCGTACTTAAAAAAATTTTTTTTGAGACAGGGTCTGGCTAAGTTGCCAAGGTTGCCCTGGAACTTGTGATACTCCTGCCTCAGCCTCTGAAATAGCTGGGGTTAAAGGCATGTGCCATCGCATCTAGTCTTAAAGGCCCTATGTGTAAATATGGTTGGTCTTTCATATCCATGGGTTTGTATTTATGGATTCATCCAACTGAGAATAGAGAATATTTGCAAAAGTATGGCTGTACTGAAGATGTACAGGCTTTTCTTTTTTTGTGTGTGATTATTCCCTAAATACGGAAGGACAACTATTTATGTAGCATTTGTATTGTGATAAGTATTATAAGTAATCTAAAGATGATTTAAAGTATAAGCAAGGATGTGTGTTGATCTTATGCAAATAATTACCAACATGACACCATTTTGTAAAAGGGACTTAAGCATCTGTGTGTTTTGGCACTTGAGGGGGATCATGGAGTCAATCCTCCCCAGACACCAAGGGACAACTATGTAGTCATGTTGTGGGTTAGAACTTCAACCTATGAATTTTGGGGGAATATAATTCACAATATTACTAAAATTAATTTCATCTGTTTCATTTTACTTTTTAAAACATGATTATCAGAAAATTTAAGATTACACGTGTGGCTTGCATTTTATTTCTATTAGGGCTGCACTTGACCATAACTCTAAAAGGTCATGTTCCTTTGGATGTGGTTCATGGCTAGATCTCCTGGTACCCTGAACAGCGCCTGCCACAGATGCATGCTCAAAATTATTTGTTGAATGTAGAAGGAATGGGCACTATGGGCAGTAGATGTTCTGGGAGAGAATTTTAGGTATGAGTCTTTAGGTATGATTCCTTGCCCTGGTGTTAACCTGAGTGTCTCATTGTTGATCCTACTGCCACTCTGAAGAAGGAAAACAGTAGCCATCCTGGCAGCTGTATAACATCTGTGGAGGTGAGTCTGGCCAGGCCTGGGGAGGTTACAATAGGTGGGACACATTACTGTTCTTTGGGCCCTTGCTCCCTCCCAAGTACCTTCTTGGGAGGGTAGGTGCTTAATGGGTAGGTGCTAGACAGGCAGGTCTTGAAGAAGATTCATGACAAGGGGGCCTAGACTATCATCAGAGGACTTCTGAAGGCCCCTGGAGAGTTGTAACTTAAAGTCTTTACAAAGTGACTTTAAAAGATGATTAGCAAATATTTTGAAAAATTAGACATTAGATTTCTTGAGATATATATAAAATTATAAAATTAGTAAAAGAAGAAAGATAGCATTTGAATTTGGAATGGTAATCAAAGATCCTCACCTCTATCCCAACTCCCCCAAAGCCCTGGACAAAGATGGCTTTATAGGAAAGTTCTACCTCATTTTCAAGAAAAGAAAATTACCATTTTATGTAAATTTTAGAAATAAAGAAGTTTCCCAACTCATTCTATAGAGAAGAATGACCTTAAAGCCAGATAAAGATAGCCCAAGGAAAGGTAATTACAGGTCCATTTTACTTATGAACTGCCTGCAAAAATCCTAACTAACGTATTATATATTATATAACTAAATCCACTATCATATTACAAATAAGTAAGGATGATTTAGCTTCAGAATTTTATCAATGTAATTTACTATATTAATTGACTAAAAATGAACCTTTCCATGTCTTGATAAATGCAGTGAAAGCTTTTGATAAATTTCAACCTCTATTGATTAAAAAAACACTCCATATACTTGTTCCTGCCAATTGAGTTATATGCTTCCCAGGACCCGGCAGTGTTTGCTCCCAGAACTCTTTTCATTAATTGTACTTGCTGTTGTGATTATGTAATTTAGTTAAATATCATGTGAACTAAAGAATCCTAAGTGTGAGAGGGAATTATTTCTCTGAGAGTTCAAATGAACGTTCTGAAAATACTTGCTAAAGGCAATCCACTAATAAATACTGCTATAGGTTCAGTGGAAATGCCCATCATATTAAAAGCAAAGATCTTTGTCCTGTATAAAAAGATTGGTGAATGATTACAGATTCATGTATTATTAATTTTTTTTTCTTTTTGCGGTGCTGGGGATTGAACCCAGGGCCTTGTGCTTGCGAGGCAGGCACTCTACCAACTGAGCTATATCCCCAGCCCCTCATATATTCTTAAGTTAAGATAAATTTTAATGATTGCATCCCTTTATGCGATTCTCTTTTTTACTGACTTTTGTTGTATTACTCTGCCAATTGGTTCCAGGGCCCTTTTATTTATTTATTTTATTATTTTTAACCTCTCCTTTGATTGTGAAGAGGACTTGTAAATTCTACTCACAGATTTATCACAGAAAGAGAGAGCTAAAGTAAAAGATAGAGAAAGTCAGAAATGGAGAGTTAAAGATGGTCCTACAGGGTCTTTCCTGTTTCCTCTTATAAAAAATATGCTAAGAAATTACTATATATATATAATAAAAATTTTTATGCAGGGTTATTTTCATTTTAGAGTTGAGGCATAAACAAATATCACTATGCTTAGTGTATAGTTTAATGAGTTTTACCAAATTTATGTTGTCATATAACAATAACCATAATCAAATCAGAAAACATTTCCACTCTGTCAGAAAGTTTTCTCTTGCCCTGTTGCAGTCAATTCTCCTGCTCTCCTAGTTCCCATCAACCACTGATCTGAATTCTGTCCCTAAAACTATACTGGTTTTTGGGTGGACAAATATTTTTCTTGTTTTATTTCTTAGGGATAAATAGTAGTCCTCTTTTACATGTACCATACTTTATAATCCATTCATCTGTTAGAGGTGTGTTGATTGATTCCATCTCTTTTTATTTATTTATTTATTTTTGCAGTGCTGGGGATTGAACCCAGGGCCTGTGCTTGCAAGACAAGTGCTCTACCAACTGAGCTACATCCCATGCCCTCCATCTCTTGACTATTACAAACAATGCTGCAATGAACAAGGGAGTCTGGATGTCTTTGTAATGTACTGATTTCAATTACTTAGTAGTATAAATGCTGGTTCATATGAAAATTCTATTTTTAGTTTTTTGAGAACTCTATACTTTATTTAATAATGGAGATACCAATTTACAAGATTTTTTTCCCCTCCATGTCCTCACCCTAACTCTCACCTGTTTGGTAATGGCTATTTTAATAGATGTGAAGTGATATCTCATTGTGGTTTTACTTCACATTTCTTTGATAATTGGTGATGCTGAGCATCTTTTTACATACGTGTTGGTTATTTGCATGCCTTTAATTGAGAAATTTTTATTTAGGGTACTTTCCCATTTTAAAATCAGGTTATTTATTTTCTTGTAATTAAACAGTGTTTTAGTCTTCCTTTTCACTGCTGTGACCAAAAGACCTGGCAAAACAATTAGAGGAGGAAAGGTTTATTTTGGGCGTCATGGTTTGAGAGGTCTCAGTCCATAGATGACTGACTCCATTCCTCTGTGCCTGAGATGAGGCAGAACATCATGGTGGAAGAGTATAGGGGAGGACAGTGGCTCAGGAAATCACACCAGGAAGCAGAGAGAGAGAGAGAGAGAGAGAGAGAGAGAGAGGGAGAGAGACACTAAGTTCAGCCCACAAAATACACATCCCGAAAAGGCATGCCCACTCCCAATGACCCACCTCCTCCAGCCACACTGTACCCGCCTATAGTCTTCACTCAATCCCCTGATAGGGGTTACACACTTATTAGGTTAAGGTTCTCATAACCCAATAATTTCACCTCTAAACTTTCTTGTATTGTCACACCCATGAGCTTTTGGGGGACACCTCACATCTAAACCCTAACAAATGGTTTGAGCAGCTAATATTTTGAATATTAGCCCTTTAACTGATGTTTGATTTGCAAATATTTTCTTCCAGTCTTTTGTTGTTTCTTTTCTCTTTTTTCTTTCCTTTGCTGTGTAGAAGCCTTTTATTTTGATGGCATCCCTTTGTCTCTTCCGGCCTTCGTTGCCTGTGCTCTTGGAGTCATATTCAAGAGTAATTGCCTAGACCAAGGTCATGGAAATTTCTCCCCTATTTTCTTCTAGTAGTTTCACAGTTTCAGGTCTTATGTTTAAGATTTTAATTCATTTGAGTTAATTTTATATGTGATATGAGATATATTCTGCATGCGTATCCAGTTTTCCAAGCACCATTTATGGAAGAGACTGTCCTTTGCCATTGTGTGTTCTTGGCTCCTTTGTTGAAAATTGGTTGACTGCAGGCCTGGCTTTATTTATGGGTCTCTATCCTGTCCCACTGGTGCATGAGTCTGTTTCTGTACCGGTGCTGTTTTGATTAGCATAGGTTCCTAGTGTGATGTCTGCACCTTTGTTCTATTTGCTCAGAAGTGCTTGGATATTTGAGATTCCACGTGAATTAGGATTTTTATGTTTCTGCAAAAAATGTCTTGATAGGACTTGCTTTTCATAATGTGGATGTTTTCACAATACTAATTCTTCTGATCCATGAACATAGGATATATTTCTATTTATTTGTATCTTCTTCAATTTCTGTCATCAGTGTTTTAGTCTTTTCAGTATATAGTTCTTTAATTCCTTTGGTTAATTTATTCCTAAGTGTTTTGCTTATTTATCTCAGTTATTGTAAATGGAATTGTTATCTTAATTTTTTTTCAGGTGGTTCACTGTTAATGTATGGAAACATTATTGATTTTTGTATGGTGATCCTGTATCCTGCAACTTTACTGAATTCATTTATTAGTTTTTGGTTGGGTCTTTAGGGGTTTCTGTATATGAGATCATGTTATCTGCGAACAAGAACAATTATAATTCCTTCCTTTCCAATTTGGATACCCTGTCTTTCTTTCTCTAGTCTAATTACTCTAGCTAGGACTTCTAGTACTATGTTGAGTAGAAGTGGTGACAGTCTGCATCCTTGTATTGCTCTTGATCTTAGAAGAAAAACTTTCAACTTTCTTCCTCCCTTGAATATGTTTTTAGCTGTGGGTTTGTCCTATATGTTCCTCATTGGGTTAAGGTTCATTCCTTCTATATCTAATTTTAATAGAATTTTTTTTAATCATGAAAAAGAGATAGAACATTTGCTGCATCTATTAGGTAGTCATATGGGTTTTGGCCTCAATTCTGTGGTGTTTCATATTTATAGATTTGCATATGTTGAGCCATGCTTGCTTCTCTGGGATAAATCCCAATTGATCTTCATGGTAAATGATCTTTTTAATGTGTTGTTGAATTTGGTTTGCTAGTATTTTGTTGAGAGTTTTTGCATCTATACTTTTCATCTGTTGCTGAGACTATCCTTTCCCTGTTATGTGTCCTATGTACCATTGCTTTGTTGAAAATTAGTTCAGCATTATAGATTTTGCATATCTCTGCAATTTTCTTTTTGTAGTATTATTGTTTGACTGTGGTGTTAGGGTAATTCTGGCTTCATAAGATGAGTTATGAAATATTCCCACTTTAATTTTGGAAAGAGTTTGAGAAGGAATAGTATTAGTTCTTCTTTAAATGTTTGGTAGAATTCTCTTTGGATGTGTGTTTTCAGTTTCTTGGTTAATATCCAAGAGTGGAATTTTCTGGACTGCATGGTAAGCATATATTTAACTTTACAAGAACTGCCAAACTATTTTCCAAAGTTCTACCATCTTGAACTCCTGTTAGCAATGCATAAGAATTCTAAATTTGAGCTATTCTGGTGCCTGTGTTCATGAGGGATATTTGTAGCTATTTTTCTTATGTCATTGTCTGATTTTGCTGTAAAGGTAACACTGGGTTCATAAAATGTTTTCTGAAGGTTCCCTTTCTTTGATTTTATGAAAGAAACCTTTTTTTGGATAAAATGATAAACTAGAAATAAAACTGAACCAAAAGATTTAAGACTATTAAAATAATCTATTTGTTTTTGAGTGGGCTTGAGTAGTTTGTAGGTTTCAAGAGATTGTTTTTTCCATTTGATTCAAATTGTCAAATTTTTGGCATAAAATTCTTCATTTCATCCTCCCATTTTCATTTTACTGTTTGTAGAATCTTTTTTAAAAATTTTTTATTTGTTTTAATTTTTTGTACATGAGAGTAGAATGCATTTATGCATTTTGATAGATCATACATAAATGGAGTGTAATCTCTCCATTTTCTGACTATACATAATTGTAGGATCACATCAGTTAGGCAGTCATATGTGTACATGAGGTAATAATGTCCGTTTCACTCTACTCTCATTCCTACCCTATAACCCTTCCCCTCCCTTCACTCTCCTCTCCCTAATATAAAGTAATTCTATTCTTCCCTACCCACCCTGCTGTATTGTGAATTAGCATCCACATATCAGAGAAAACATTCGTGCTTTGTTTTTTTGTGTTTGGCTTATTTTGCTTAGCATGATATTCTCTAACTCCTTCCATTTACCAACAAATGCCATCATTTCATTCTTCTTTAAAGCTGAGTAATATTCATTGTGTATACATGCAACATTTTCTTTATCCATTCATCTGTTGAAAGGCACCTAGGTTGGTTCCATATTTTAGCTATGGTGAATTGAGCTGCTGTAAACAGTGATGTGGCTGCATCACTGTAGTATGTTGATTTTAAGGCCTTTGCATATAAACCAAGGAGTGGGATAGCTGGTGTTTCCATTCCAAGCTTTCTGAGGAATCTCCATACTGCTTTCCAGAATGGTTGCACCAATTTGCAGTCCCACTAGCAATGTATGAGTGTACCTTTTCCCCCACATCCTTGCCAACATTTATTGTTGCTTGTATTCTTGATAATTGCCATTCTAATTGGAGTGAGATGAAATCCTAGAGCAGTTTTATTTTCATTTCTTTAATTGCTGGAGATGTTAAACATTTTTTCATATTTTTGTTGAATCATTGTATTTATTCTTCTGTGAAGTGTCTGTTCAGTTTCTTATCCCATTTATTGATTGGGTTATTTGTTTTTTTGGTGTTAAGTTTTCTGAGTTCTTTATATATCCTAGAGATTAATGCTTTATTTGAGATGCATGTGGTAAAGATTTTCTCCCAATCTGTAGGCTCTCTCCTCACATTATTCATTGTTTATTTTGTTGAGAAAAAGCTTTTTAGTTTGAATCCATCCCATTTGTGGATTCTTGATTTAATTTCTTGCACTTAAGGGGTCTTGTTAGTTAAGAAAGTCGGTCAGATCCTAGACTGACATGGTGAAGATTTGGGCCTATTTTTTCTTCTAGTATTCACAGGGTCTCTGTTTTAGTGTATAAGTCTTTGATCCACTGTGAGTTGAATTTCATTCAGGGTGAGAGATAAAGGTTTAATTTCATTTTGTTACATGTTGTTTTCCATTTGTCCCAGCACCATTTGTTGAATAGGTTATCTGTTCTCCAGTGAATATTTTTGGTACCTTTGTCTAGTGCGAGATACCTATATTTATGTAAGTTTGTCTCTGTGTCTTCTATTCTGTACCATTGGTCTATGTGCCTGTTTTGGTGCCAATACCATGCTAATTTTATTACTATAGCTGTGTAGTATAGTTTGAGGTCTGGTATTGTGATACCTCCTGCTTCACTTTTCCTAGTAAGGAATGCTTTGGCTATTCTTGGTCTCTTATTTTTCCAAATGAATTTCATGATTGCTTTTTCTAGTTCTATGAAGAATGTCTTTGGGATTTTAATAGGAATTTCATTAAATTTGTGTAACACTTTTGGTAGTATTGCCATTTTGACAATATAAATTCTGCCTATCCAGGAGCATGGGAGGTCTTTCCATTCTCTAAGGTCTTCTTCAATTTCTTTTTTTTAGTGTTCTGTAGTTTTCGTTGTAGAGGTCTTTCACCTCTTTTGTTAGATTGATTCCCAAGTATTTTATTTTTTTTTGAGGTGATTGTGAATGGGGCAGTGTTCTTTATCCTGCTACTTTGTTGAACTTAGTTATTAGTTCTAGAAGCCTTTGGTGGAATTTTTGGATCTTCTAAATATAGAATCACGTCATTGGCAAATAGTGATAGTTTGAGAAAATATAGAGCTAAATAATTCAACAGACATATATAGAATACTTCATCCATCAACAAGCGAATACCCTTTTTTCTTGGCAGCACATGGATCCTTCTCTAAAATAGATCATATCTTATGCCACAAAGCAACTTTTAGTAAATACAAAAAAAGGGAGATAATATCCTGCATTCTCTCAGATCATAATCAATGGTAAAATAAAAAATAGAAGCTACTCTAACACATGGAGACTAAATAATACACTCTTAAATGATGAATGGAAAGTAGAAGAAATCAAGGCTGAAATGAAAAAAATATTTAGAGATAAATGAGAATACCGATACAACATACCAAAATCTGTGGGACATTATGAAGGCAGTACTAAGAGGAAAGTCATTGCATTGAACTCATTTATTAAAAGAATAAAAAGTCAACAATTAAATGACCTAAGATTACATCTCGAAGCCCTAGAAAAAGAAGAACAAATCATCACCAATAACAGTAGAAGACAGGAAATAATTAAAATCAGAGCTGAAATCAATGAAATTGAAACAAAAGAAAGAACTGAAAAAATTGATAAAACAAAAAGTTGGTTCTTTGAAAAATATAAATAACATTGTTAAACCTCTAGCTACACTAAAGAAGAGAAAAACTAAATTATTGAAATACGTGATGAAAAAGGAGATATCACAATGGACACAACTGAAATACAGAAGATAATTAGAAGCTATTTTGAAAATTTATACTCCAATAAAATAGAAAGTATTGAAGACATTGACAAATTTCTAGGTACATGTGATGTACCTAAACTGAATCAGGAAGTCATACATGTTTTAAACAGAACAATTTCAAGTAATGAAATAGAAAATGCCATTAAAAGCCTATCAATTAAGAAAAGCCCAGGACCTGATGATTCTCAGCTGAGTTCTATAAGACCTTCAAATAAGAATCAACACCAATACTCCTCAAATTATTCTATGAAAATAGAAAAGGAGATAACTCTTTCAAACTCATTCTATCAGGCTGATACCAAAACCAGACAAAGATACATTAAGGAGAGAAAACTTCAGACCAATATCCCTGATGAACATAAATGCAAAAATCCTCAATAAAATTCTGGCAAATCACATACCAAAACATATTCAAAAGATAGGGCACCACGATCAAGTGGGGTTCATCCCAGAATTGGTTCAACATAAAGGAAACAATGAGCATAATTTATCATATCAATAGACTTAAAGGCTAGAATCATATGATCATCTCGAGATGTAGAAAAAGCATTTGACAAAATACAGCACCCCTTCATGTTCAAAACACTAGAAAAACTAGGGAGAGTAAGAACATACCTCAACATTGTAGAAGCTGTCTCTGCTAAGCCCATGGCCAACATCATTCTAAATGGAGAAAAATTGAAAGCATTCCCTTTAAAAACTGGAACAAGACAAGGATGCCCTCTTTCACCACTTCCATTCAACATTGTCCTTGTAGAATCTTTCGTAGTGACCAATATGCTGTCATTCTTGGTATTGGTGGTTTGTGTCTTTTCTTTTCTTGATTGACCTGGTTTATAAAATTTATTGATCTTTTCAAATAATCAGCTTGTTGTCTCACTCATTTTTCTCTAGTATGAGAGCTGAAATAGGAAGGTGGAATGTCACATTATTCAGCCTCAGCTGGGAAGGGGAACATTGGATAACTCCCATTTTTTTCCACTCTGCATATGTATATGGATGAGTCTTATCGACTTTGGTGTTACTAGTAATTATTAGCAAGTAATCAAAATTGCAAATATGGAATTTGCAAACAATGACGAGGAGTTGTAATTTATTCTACTCTTAATAGAGAAAGATCTTGGCAAGGGGTAATTTGGGGAGGGACATTGGAAGGTATTGCATTCTAGAACCCACAAAAAAGTGAACAAAATGAGGTAGGTAGAAGTAACAAATAGGTAGAAAGGAGACATAAAGAAAGGAGAAGCAAATAAAATTTTAATTCAGAAGTACAGCATACTTTTTCTGGGCTTACCACTCCCTAAGTCAGTCTTTCTCCCAGGTCTCCCACTCCCCAATTTTTGAGAAATCTGTAAGTCTACCTGTGAACTATTAATTAGCTCCCTCTCAATAAACAGATTAAGTAGAGAGAGATGATATTTTAAGAAACCTATAATTTAGGTGGACTTTCCAGTGCTGTCTCTTGATTAGATAATGAAGAATATATCAATCTAAAGATCTTGAGACTGACCAGACCACCATAAACCATCTCGTAATCACCACACTGATGTCATTCCTACATCCCTTCTCATATCTACCTCTCTGCAAATTTCCTTTAGAAGAGGAAATCCCCAAATATGTTTCTCAACTCCAGATGGCCTACATTCTCCCTTGAATAATTCCTTGCTTTACTCTCAAAGGCATCTCTCCCTGGAGATTGTTGGTGCTCTCCTTTGAATGTGCACCAACTTTCCCAAGTAAACCTCTCTCCATGCCTCTGACAGGCTCTTGCTGAAATTCTTTTTCATCACATAAGTCAAGGCCCCCCACTGGTCCTGAGTGGCATTCCTTCTTTTCTTCGGGAATTTCTCGGACCCTTCTCTAGAGTCACCTCTTCTCCCATGACAAGAATATTACCCATCTCCTTCCAAGGTGTGAGATGGGGGAAGAAATACACAATTGTAGCTCTTTTTCAGCAAAACTTTGGTTACAGATCTTGGAGTGAGGTGGAAGGTTTGGCCTCAGTCTCATATGCATAAAGGGTTTCACATGTAGACTTTTGATGGTATTTTCAAATAAATTTATTCCTTTAGTTTCAAAAATATTTGGAGAGGATTGAACTAAGATGCTCATCTGTGTATGGCTTCAAACATGTGGGATCACACTTTGTATTATACACTACCAAGTGACCTTTAAAAAACACTCTATAACTCTGTTACGAATTGCATTTTTGTCATTAATGTCTTCAGTTTAAACATTTAATATATGATTATTTTTATCACTTGTTTTATAATTTATTCATTTTGTCATCAATCTCAAAAATGTAAGTGGCCAGGCCTGGCTTCACTTCAAGGGGCATCTTCTTGTTATCTGAGGAGGAAAAAAGAGAGGGAGGAACAAATGTAAAGAGCCTGCCTGCAGAGAATGTCTGAGGGAGAAAACTGTCAGCATAAGGTGACCTTGAACTCACAGGAGGGTACATCACAGCTACTTCTGAAATCAGAGGTTGGCTAAGGGACCATGATGCTGATAACTGAGTAGCTGCTATGATATTACCTCCAAGGGTTAGAGGGGCTAAGCATTTTGTCTAAGATTACACGGTAAAAAGGGGCAGAGAGATCTTTATATATTTTTTGCTGAAAGTCAAAGATGATGCAGTCCTAATTTGCCACTAGTTAGCTATGTGATCCTGTGCAAATCATTTAAGCCCTACAGATATTTATTTGTAAAATGTGAAGTGGGGATCTTCAGGGTCCTTTGCATGAGATACATGTATTTAATATTAAAAGTAGCAGAATCCAGAAAACTAAATAGACAGATGAGATACTTGTTTCTTACTTGAATAGAAAGAATATTTTCTCTTCGAGTACAGTCCAAATGATTTTCCATTTTAAATAGAGAAAGTAGATCTTATTAAGTATTTATAGCAACTGCAAATTGCTTAGATTCAATTCAATATCTCATTTGATTCTGGCAAGAGGCAAATGATGCCTCAAAATTTAACAAATACTTTAGCCAGTTCAATGAACAAGGGGATATCTGATAGCAGTTCAAGTTTAAAGAAAGCTGTACATTTCTTAAATGATATAACTTTGAAGTTTACTTGAGAAATGTGTACATTTTCCTGAAATCTTCATAGTTAAGATCTGAATCATGCATCCTTCTACAGTAATTTATCTTAGTGATCAGGTGATGCATCTTGGATCTATGACAACTACAGAAGGAAAAGAAATAGTCATCTGGGAATTGTTGATATTACCCCTTGGTGAGGACACATGGTGAACATCATGGAGACCCATAATCTTGTTTTTGTTCCTATTTCTTTATTTGAAAAATTTCAAACACAGAAAGGTTGAAAGGATAATGCAGGAATATTTGTATATCTTCCACCTGTTTTCAGCAATTATTTTTTGCCATAGTTGTTTTATATTTGTATCTAATATGTGGTAGAACCATTTGAAAGTAAGATTCCTATATGCATCTGAATGTGTCATTCTCCTACACACATATAATACTTTTAACTAAATTAGCAATAGGTCTATAATTCTATGTTCAAATTTGTTAATATTCACTCCATATTCAAATTTCTCCAATTGTTAAAGATATTTAGTGTCTCTTAATCTAGAACATTAACACCCACCCTGTCCCCGCATTGGCTTTGAAACAGTCCTAGGCAGTTGTCATGTAAAATGTCCCCCATTCTGGATTTTTCTGATTGCTTCCTCATTGTGTTATTGAACTTGTACTGCTATTTCCTTGTTGCCTGTAAATCAAAAGTTAGTTTAAGATGCTTGATTAGATTCATGTTAAATCTTTTAGCAAAAACATTTCATACACAGTCATGCATCATGTGTGAGAAACACAAGGTTATGTTGTCCTACTATTAGAAATTCAAAGTTGGACACTTGATTATTAAGATGGTGACTACCATATTGCTCCATTATAAAGATATATTTTTCCCTTTGTGAAGTTTATAAGTAATCTGTGGTATAGAGTGAGGCTAGAATGTTCTCCATTTCAGCTGAGAGTCCCACTTCTTGGGTTCCTCAGGGACTATAAGGTTTTCACTCAATGGTTTTAGCGTTCACCAAGGATCCTTGTCTAAAATAGGTGTTGTTAATGGTAAGGGTAGCAATGTGGTGATTTTCTAATGTCCATTGTTACTTTTACATTAATTTTGAAGTAAGAGTCGTTTTTTTCCCCTTCCTCTCCTCTGTTTATTTTTCTTTTTTGAATTTCATTGTGGGCTCATGGATTTTTGTTTGTTCAGTACATTGCAATGATTATAGTCTTTATTCTTTTTGGTGCTCACATTTGTTTCCAAGGTCAGTTGAAGCCCCTGCAATCTAGTTTCTGGGTCCTTTGGATATGACACTATTAGTTTTTGAGTGCTTTCTTGTTTTTGGCATAACAAAATGTCCTTGGTGCATGTTGTACTTTTCCTAGAATTTACTTTTTTTTTTTTTTAAAAAGGGACCTCAGGATATATATTAGTGGGGACTAAATTAGGATCTGGGAACTAGATGTTCTTGTTTTTACTGGACCGTTATTGCTTTTTGACCCTATTAAGTGGACACAGGTAAGAATATATATATTCTTATCACAAGTTAATATTGATGTTTATAATTAAAAGACAACATTAAAGCATTTTTCTAGCTCAGGCATGGTGGCACATGCCTGTAATCCAAGCGACTTGGAGGCTGAGTCAGGAGGATCGTGAGTTTAAAGCCAGCCTCAGCAACTTAGCGAGGCCCTAAGCAACTCAGTGAGACCCTATCTCTAAATAAAATACAAAATAGGGCTGGGGATGTGGCTCAGTGGCCAAGTGTCCCTGAGTTCAATCCCTGGTTCCAAAAAAAACAAAAACAAAAACAAAAACAGCATTTTTCTGTTTTGTCTTATATTGAAAATCCTCATTCCAAATAACATTGACATTTTCTTGTTTGGTTTACCTAAAATATACATAAAATAGTTTCAAGATTACAATTCAAATATATTTACTAGCAATAAGTCTACTGACTATATCTTCAAGATACTTGAAATAACTATTTTCTCTGGGTAGAAATTTTATCAATTTGAAACAAAAGTCAGATCATTTGTTTCCACTTGGGTTCTGTTTTAGGGAGTGCCTTGTTCTTTTTAATTTATTTTTTGAAATGTAAAACACTTACATTTTTTTCCCCCTGGTGTGGGGGATTGAAACCAGGGCCTCTTGCACGCTAGGCAAGTACTCTACCTCTGAACTACATCCCCAGACCAAACATTTACATGTCTTAAAAGTAAAAACTGTGTAAGATATACTCAGAGAATTACTCCCATTTCTCTTCTTTCTCCTTATTTTTATTCTTTTCTTTTTATAAGAACTATATATTTGTTTATGTATTATAAGATCTTAATATGTAATATGTGCATATGAGTATATATATGTATATATGTACCCATATTTATATAATTTATCTTTCTTTTTTATGCAAAACATGGCATTGAGTAAGGATAGAGTATTTTTTATTTCAGCTGAGAGCCCTGCTACTTGGGTTCCTTAAGACTGAAAGGTTTGGACACAGACAATCAGCCAACTTGGTTGACTCTGCTGTTCTCCTGGGTCACTTCACAGAAGCTGATGTAACTCAAAGTTGGCCTCAACTGGCTCAGGAGCTAGAGCCTCAAACTTGACTGTGGGTTCTTGAAGGGGCTATCATCTGGCTCGCAGGCCAGTTTTTAAGCTCTACAAAGACAGAAACTATGTTTTGTTTGCTCCTTTATCCCCACTTCTCAGTACAGAATATCTGTCAAATGAATAAAAGAATAAAAACAGGCACATGGTGTAATTTTGTGATATAAAAAGAGAGTGTAATTTTATTTTGTGATCTATAAGCTACTGAGACCTGGGACATTCAGGGTACAATTGTCTTAGGTCAGGTTCCCTAGAAGCTGATTCAGGAACAAGATTTGCTTGCAAGGGAAGATTGACGAAAGAGTGGGGAAAGGACAGGGAAGGGGGAACCAAATGAGGGCACGAGTTTTGCAAAGTCTACAGAGGGACGCATCTAATCCTACAGGGGTTTCTGGAGGTTAAGTTAATCCTGAGGTGGGGTGTCATCAGCTTGTATTCCCATGTCCAGGCACGGGAGCTAGACTCTTATATACTACACTTGCCAGTTAATGGACAAGGGCCATGCCAGAGAAAAGTAGATTTTTAGGTGCATCTGGTTCTCTCAGAGTGCAAGTTAAGTGATATTGTCTGCTACAAATTACAGCTCTGGTTTAAATAGGAGTTATTTTCTAACAAACATTTTATAAAAATGACCATGAACATTGACTATAATCAACTAACATGATATCTCTATTTTAAATACAATTTTTGAAAGTGTGTTTAAACCAAATCACCCAGTAATCACACAACAGTGTATTTCAGATGCTGCCCATCATTGTGTGTGATACACAGTGCTTCTTTTTATTCCTGCTTTATTTTCACCAAAACAAATCAGAATTCACTTCCACTGAGGTAATGAATTCATATGTGGTTCTCTCTAAGGAGAATTCTTTTTTTTGGTGGGAGCAGGGTAGGTTAGGTGTGGTTTGAAAACAGATTTAGAAATTTGTTTGGTTGCCCTATTCTCATTGTTGATTTCCCTATAGAAGAGATGCAGCTAATGTCACTCACTGGCTCTTCCGTATTGCCCTGGAAATAGGTTCCGAATTTCCTTGAAATGCCCTCTTAACAGTGATGGCAGCTTCACCTCCTTTCTTGAGATGGTACAGGAGATCCATCTTCAATTTGCATGAGTGGATGATTTGCATTGATTTTTCTCATTCTTTGCTCCTACCACAAACCTAGGGCAAATTTAGCTCTTAAGTCTCTGAATCAAAACCTTTCCTTTGCAGCTGCAAATTATGTCTGTTGCCCAAACAGAAGATTGGCATCAATTCTTTAAAAGACTAAAATGCAAAAAATATTGAAGTTTTGTTCTCTTTTCTCTCAAATGACATAAAGAGGGCTTACTTATCCTAGTAAGCCATTTTCTTAAAAACAGACCTTTTGCAAGGCCATTTATTCCAAATAATTTAGGGATGGACTTTTTGAAAATGATTATATAAAATGTCTCAGTTGGGTTCTCTGTAAGCAGATGCTTCTGGCACAGTTTGGGGCAGCAGATGTTCATTAGGGCTCACCCGGGAAGCGGGTATGCAGGATTGGGCAAAGGGAGAAGCTGAACAGGGATGCAGTCTGACAAAGCCTCCACCAACCTGGGGTGGGCAGCTGTGGGAAAATACTGCTTTTTAGGGTGCTCTGGTTCAGACCACAGTGGCTGTGCCTGAACAGCCCTCCTTGCTCCTTCACGAGAAGCTCACTGTCCCTGGAAGGACATGACCTTGAATGAGGCTGCTCTCTGCAGCTGAACTGGACCTGAAGCAGCTGACAGCTAGAAGCTGTCCTGCTGGTCACAGTCCCAGGGCTAGGCAGCTAGTCCTTCCATGAAAGGGAGTGTGGGTTGGGGATGTGTCTTCATACCTAGTGCATAGAACCAGCTACAAGTCCAAGGGAAAACCATCTTCTACAACATTGCTACGTGGCATGACCAACTTTACAGAGTGTTAGGATTGGGAGGTTTATAGAGATTTTCTTCAACCCCTACCTGCCAAAAAACATCTTTTACTGATGTCTGATCATTCCCATCTGAACCACTGCAGGGAAAGACAGAAGGTGGCTTGATGCTTTCCCCATCTTCCTCTCCCACCAACCACAACACCTCCTACTTACCTCCAAAGAACAGAAATGGCTCCACTGTCTCACAGGTTTCTCTCATTTAGTCTGGAATGAGAAAGGACAATAATTTGAGAAAAAGAAAGAAGAAAGAAGGTGAAAAATCTGGAGAAAAGCCTGCCCTAGGTTGATAACTATGATGTATGAGAACAATCCAGAAAAGCCTGATCATCCTTGGATAGCTGATGAAGTAGAGGGAGGCTTCACTGAAAGGTCCTCTGCAATCTCCCCCTGGTGAAACTCTTGCAAGAGTTATGCAGAGACTTGATTGGGAGCCTAAGGGAAAATGTCTTAAAGGGCCCCCTTAACTCATCTTTCTGGCCAGATGTGTGAGAAGCCATCTCCAGCACCAATTCCTCAACAGTGTCTGTATGACCACTCATTCATTCATCCATCATTTATTATTATTACTGTTGTTATTATTATTATTACTATTTTGGGTGTGTTCAACCCCAGGACTGCAAAGGCCCCAGTGGTCTGTTCACTAATTCCAAAGAAAGAACTTGGAGGACTCAATGGAGAGGATTTGGGTATTTTATTACTCATGTGTGCCTTGGTGGCAGGCCAGGACAAAATGGAGGGTTGACCAGCACCTACAAGCAGGGGAGATACATAGGATGGGTTGGATGCCTGCTGGATTTCCTCAGATGGTTTCTGAGTATATTCTTTTATTTTACAAGCAAGGTCACACTGATTTGGTCCCTACCTCAAGATTGGAGACAAGGGAAATGGCCAGTTTCCCTCCTCCTTATCTACGTTATCAACCCTTCTTATCTCACTGCCAGGAACAAGTTTTCCTGGGCACAGACTGGGTGAAATGTGCTGAGCCCCATGCCTAGCACAGGGTGGGCAAGAGAGAACTATAATATGGCACAAAGTACTTTACAGCAAAAGTCGGCTAAAGACTTCAGCCACTGCTCCTTGCTATTTCCCTCTGATTTTGACATCTCTTTCTAGATCGTGCTAAACTTATTAATTCACATAAAGGTGTTCTAAAGCCTAACGTGGCAGTTTTGTTTTCTTTTTTAAACATTTTGCTTTTTCTACTCCAACATCTCTCCTTGGGTCCGAGGGAAGCTGAGGGCTGGCTTTCACTGTTGATTTTCTTCCTTTTTTTCTTGCCTGTCTGATCCTCTCTCCTTCTTTTGCTGTTTGGGTTCCTAAGCCAGCATTCTTAGGAGGGACTGCAGGATGTGTGCTCTGGAGAGGGTGAGTGGTGGGGAAGGAAGGGAGTCTTCCTTTAGGAAGCTGGTGGACTGATGAAGCCCATCACGTCCATTCATAATAATTGCTAATGTTTGTGTAGCACGGACCACATGACCAGCACTTACATCAAACCTCAGGCCAGCTTGCTGTCAGGAGAGGCAGTTAGGATGGGTTTGTGTTGACCCGTGCTGAGGGTTAACCGAAGTTTGGTTAACAAGCATTTTGCTCTGATTGTTCAGTGAGGATGAACAGTCCAGCTAATCATTCTTTCTGAGGTTAAAGAATGGAAGATTTGAGGGTCTTTGCCTGGCCTTGTCATGGCTGGATTAGTGAGTACTTTTGTGTCTTACCTCAAGCATTTGGGGAAGGCTGTTTCTTTGGAGTAAGATATTTTCAGAACACAAAAAAGTGAGGAGATTTTTTAATTGCCTCTGTTTTCTAGGAGCACAGTGTTCAGGTAAAATTTAGCTTTACAATTTTAGTAGACATGGGAATTGTGTTATATAGTAACAGTATTTATTTTGAATAACAAATCCCTAGACAGGTCATGCACATTTGAAGTTTATTTCTCATGTATAAAGTCCAAATTGTTGTTCCCAATTGATGGTTCTCCTCCAAATGCTAATTCAGAAATCCATTCAGAAATTCAGGATTCTTATCTCTCTCTCCCCCTGCCCCCTCTCTCTGTCTTTCCTCTCTCTTTCTTTTGTGGTGCTGAGGATTTAACTCACAGAATCATGTGTGCTAGGAAATCACTTTACTATTGAGCCATATCCCCAACCCAGGATTCTTATATCTTGTGGTTCTGTCCTCTTCTGCATGAACTTTCTAAGCTTATCCTGCTCATTTGCAACAAATTGGTAGAAGGGACAAGAGCACGAAGAATCAGGTGTTCATGGAGCAGGCCTGGAAATGGCATCCATCCTTTCTATTCTCATTTGACTGGTCACTGGGAACCCAGTCCCATGGTTACACCTATGTGTCCAGGAAGCTGGGAAATGAGGTCTAACTTTGTGATCAGGGAGAAGAAATAGGTTTGGTGAAGGGAGGAACAATTCAGCACACAACCTAATGTCTATCATTTACAGTACCAAGTTAGCAGTTAAATAAAAATGGATGAACATGTAGCATTTAAAAAATATTTTTTTGCTAATATACAATAATTTCTAAGTGTTTTAAATATGAATAAATTATCACAGTGTATGT
This sequence comes from Glaucomys volans, assembly GCA_020662805.1. Lineage (NCBI taxonomy): Eukaryota > Metazoa > Chordata > Mammalia > Rodentia > Sciuridae > Glaucomys > Glaucomys volans. The sequence goes on along the minus strand of JAJEJO010053047.1, from coordinate 63,985 downwards.
CCCTTAGAATTCTGGTCCCCAATACCCCTCACCTAAAAAAAAAAAAAAAAAAAAAGACATTCTAAGCATCCATCTCATACATAGGATATCCCTGGAAGCATGCTCCAAAACTTGCACCCGTGATTGCCTGTTCACTTGTGGAGGGTTAAGTGTTCATTCTTCTGCAACTGTTCCCTGTGTTCTCCCAAGAATGACTGGTCATATTCTCCATTGTGAGTTTTATTATTTATTTATTTTTTTAATCTCTGTGATTCAGCCATGTGAGTTCACATAGCTTTATATTAATACCTAGGTATTTTTCTAGCTCCCTTTTGTTTTGTAATAGCAAATGCTTTTAATCATGCTATTAAGGTTTTTGCTAAATGTTCTTTAGCTTTTGTGAGATGCCCTCTAGTAAACAACATTGAAATGAACAAAATCAGTACTCAAATTCTGTTCTTTGACATTAAATAGATTCTTCCTGACCACACAGCCTAAAATAGCTCTTACCGCATTACCTGGTTTTGTTTTCATTATAGTACTTATCACTACCTGATATTTGATAATCTTCTGTCTCCCCTAGGGGAGTGTAAGATACCATGCAAACGGCCAAAGATTCCATCTATTCTGATGGTGTTTTGTGCCTAGGATAATGCCTTGCATCTAATGGGAGGGCAATAAAATTTTCTGCATGTGTGTGAATCTTCATAACTTGATGCTCATTTGATTTACCTTCCTTCTTTGCTAAACTCATAGCCCTTTGTATTCCAAATTCTCAGGTTTCCTACTGAGAATTTCAAGGTACTTTTCCCACAGCTGAACAATGGGCAATGACCACATTGTACTGAAATTGATAGCTGACACATCTGTCCCTTAGATGTGAGCATCTCCAAGGCAGAGATATCATCTGATCAATCATTATATCTCCAGTTCTTTGTACCCAATAGACAAATGAAAATACTGAAGAAATATTCCACATTTATTGGTAAAATTATAAGAAATGATGACCCTGAAGAATCTCTATTCTTCACACAGTTCAAAAGGGAATCTTTATGGCCAGTTAATTTGTTATTCACCTTTAAGTCAAGGAACAAAAGTTACTCTTCAAGGCTACAGAGATAGTGAAAATGCAGATATGATCAGTGACAAACCAGAGAGAAAGAAAAACTTCAGAGAATCAAGGAAGTGGGATTAAGGGGAAGTTGTTTTTTTTGTTGTTTGTTTTTTTTTAAAATCGAACCAAGAAGAGGGAGTTCTAGTTCATAATTGGAATCTAAGAAGAACACAGACCTAGTAGGTGAGTGGAAAAGCTTTTGAATAGGCCACCACAAATTCCAGTATTTTAAAATTCACTCTTGGTCCCTGGGCCATAACAACATGTGAACCCAGGTGGACTCAGCTCTTCTGCTGCAATGTGAGAAGACCATCAGGATGGAACTCCAGAAGAATTTATAATGCTTTGGTAAAAAAAACCTACTCACAGAGAAGGAAGATGTTTTTAGTTTTTAGTCCGATCTTATCTCTAAAAGCTTAGCTGGGGAGGTCAACTAAAAGCAACTCCAGCATTTCTTTGGAAAAAGTAACTTTTTTTTTTTTTTTTTTTTGGCATTGCTCAGCTATCCTTGTGGCACTGAAGAGGTTTCCAAAAAAAATCTCAGTGATTCACTTAGGAAAAAGTATAGGTTTAATGATTATTTTCTAGATTTGTAGCATTTCTTAGAATGATGGAACATCAGTTAATTGAATTTAATTTTATTGCCTTTAAATTTTATCCAATTAGGTAAGACAACAAAGGAGGAAATCGATTTTGAAAATCCTTCATCAACTAAAAACTATGCTCAGGCTAGCAGCTTTTGTAATTATGATTACTGTTGTTCTGCTGGTGAACTTAGGGGAGGCCGTAGGAGGCCTGGAGAAGCAGACTTTTCTTTGAAATTGAGTTGACTGACTTGTCTCAAGCTCATGTCTAACTAAAGCACCTGGTTGGTTCCTGGATTAGGGGAGCCTGGCCCTGAGATCACCCCCTGAAGAGACTCCTGCAGAGCCTCTGGACTGTCACACCGTGGATGACAGCCAGGCTGCTGGATCCATTTCAAAGTGACTCAGCAGGCAGGGAACTATTAATACATTTGTCACCACAGGTTTTAGTTTTATGTCATTATTGAGAATGCTACAGAGCATTACTTTCTGTCCTTTTCTTTAATCATATATAGCCTATTAAAATTTTATTTGTACTCATGCGTTTGTTTTGATCATCGATGTTTTTATATCTGAGAATCTTCCAAATTTGACAATTTGGAAAATAGGTAGTAAGAAAAAATTCAATTAGAAAATAAGTGAAAGATACAAAGAGACATTTCACCAAAGAGGATAGATATACAGATTGTAAGTAAGGGTGAGATTTTCAACATCATTAGTCCCAAGGGAAATATAAATGAAAGCCATAGTGAGCTATTACAACACACCTATTCAAGTGGTTAAAATGAAAAACAGTGACAACTCTAAAATGCAGAAGATGCAGAGAAACTGGATCATTTATTATTGGTAGGAATATAAAAGGGTACAGGAAATTGAACTTATGGTGATACAGAAACCTATATAATAGATAACCAACAGATAAGAACGGTGTTAACAGGAGATTAAAGGGATAATTCTATACATTGAGCCTACTGTGATGGCGTGCTTTCTTTTGAAGGGCAATTTGCCTGAGGCTGCTCTGGCCTTGCCTAACTTAAATCAATAGGATATGTTATATTCCCCAGCAAACAATCTGTTATCTGTTGGAGAAATGCAGGCCTAAAAGGCTTCTCCCTACTGCTAGAAGAGGAAATTACCTGGGGAGAAGGTGGAGTTTGTGACCTTCACACTGACCAGATTCCAGAATTCAGGGATATAGGATAATTAGAGGTAAAATCCCCCATAAAATCTGGAAGAATATGTTCCTATTAGAACTGGTCAGTGTGGGCCAAGGTGACCCAGAATTGTCTCGGATCTTTATCACGTAATTAGAGTAGCAAAATCTCCCTTACATGGGTAAGACCATGTGTAGCGGGGACTTGGAAATCTGATGCAATCCTACTGTCAGTCAAAAATCAAGAGATGGGCCTGGACAGGACTCCCTAGAAATTTCCCTGGGACGCCCAAGGGCAGGAGAGATATGCTGTCCACTCTCTCCCTTTTTCCCTTGAGAGTGTTCCATTTCTCTCTTTTCCCATCCCTTCCAATAAATTCATGCCTGTTACCATATGTGACTCATCTGAAATCCTTCTGGTGTGGTTGCAAGAACTGGTGACTGAGGACATCTGCTGTTGCTTCAGCTCTGAGGATGGCCTTGCTCTGCCACACTTTATATCAATGTTTATGGCAACCGTCAGTTAAAATACAAAAATTATTTGTGGTAAAAATACACATAGCATAGAATTTACATCTTAACCATTTTTAAGTGTGAGGTTCAGTAGTGTAAAGTATATTCACATTGGGCAATCAAACTCCAGGATATTTTCACCTTGTAAAACTGGAGCTCTCTACTTGCTACACTACACTACTACAACACTTTCCTATTTCCCTCCTCTTCTGTCTTAGAAACCATGATTCTACTTTATATTTCTGTTTGAATACTCTAGTTATTTCATATAAAAGGAATTATACAGTATTTGTCTTTTTGCAACTGGCTTATTTCTCTTAGCCTAATGTCTTCAAGCTTCACCCATTGTAGTATGTGTCATGCTTTCCCTCCTTTAGAAGGCAGAATAATATTCCATTGTATTTTTTTTAATTCATCCATCGATGCACACTCGAGTTATTTCCACTTCTTGGCTATTATGTACAATGCTGTTATGATCATAGGCATAGATATGCAAATATCTCCTTGAGATTAAAAGTGAAATTGCTAGATCTTATGGTAATTCTATTTTAATTTTTTAATTTAATACTATTTTTTATGGTATTCTGTTTTCCATAGCAGGTGCACCAACATATCCACCAACAGTATACAAGGGTTTCAATTTTTCCACATCCTTGTTATTTTCTGTTCTTTTTTTGGTGGGGGGGTGTTACTGGGGATTGAACCCAGGGTGCTTAACCACTGAGCCACATCTCCAGCCTGTTTTGTATTTTATTTAGAGACAGGGTCTCACTAAGTTGCTTAGAGCCTCTCTAAGTTGCTGAGGCTGGCTTTGAACTTGTGACCCTCCTGCCTCAGCCTCCCAAGCTGCTGGGATTACAGGTATGCATTTCACACTGGCTTATTTTCTGTTCTTTTGAAAACTGCAGTCCTAATCTATATAAGATAACAGGTTTTTTTTGTGATTGTGATTTGCATTTTCCTAATGATTACTGATGATCTTATAATGATATGTACATATCTCTATGAAACTCACATCATAGTAAAGACATTGCTCACACCCACTACCCGCAACTATTTACTTGTACCTCTTAATCTTTCCCTCTTGTCTTTCCTCTCCACCTCCCCATGCCCTCTCCCCCAAACCCACTGATTAACTTTTAGTTACCATGGATTAGTTTGCATTTCTAGAACTTTATGTAAATGAAACCACAGAGTATGGACTCTTTTGCTTTTTTGATCTGGCTTCCCTCAGGAACTCAGCATAATTATTTGGAGATTCATCCATGTTGTTTTATATATTAATAGTTCATTCCTTATTATTGCTAAGAGTACCCCATTTCATGGAGACACCACAATTTGATTATCCATTCATTTGCTGATTGCCATGTGGGTGGCTTATAAAGTTTTTTGGGCTGATAGGAATATCATTGCTGTGAACAATATTGCACAAGTCTTTGTGTAGGTATATGCTTTGGTTTTTCTTGAGCAAAATCTAAACATGGAATGACCTTTATATGGTAGGTATATGACTTTTATATGGTAGGTATATATTTAACTTCTAAAGAAACTACCAAACTATTTTTTTTTCAATGTGATAGACCCACAGATTTTTCTACAAGTAGTGCATGAAAATTTCATTGTTCCATAAGTTAGCTAACACTTGCTTCAGTCAGTATTGTTAGTTTTAGACATCCTAACAAAGGTGTGGTGGTATCTCACCATGGTTTTAAAATCGCTCTTAATGACTGATGATGTTGAGCATTTTTCCACATGCTTGTCATCTAGTGAAATGTGTTCAGTGAAATGTGTTTTAGTGAAATGTGTTCAGTGAAATGTGTTTTAGTGAAATGTGTTCAGTGAAATGTGTTTAGATCTTTGTGCCCTTACACAAATTAGACTTTTTCTCACTATTAAGTTTTGAGACTTCATATATTATAGATATTTGATTGGCAAATATTTTCTTCCTGTCTTTAGTGTGTCCTTTTATTCTCTTATCAGTACCTTCTGAAGAACAGAAGTTCTTAATTTTGATGTATTCCAGTTTGCCATTTTAAATCACAGATTTATTTTTGAATCATATCTATGAATGATTGCCTAAGTTGGTTTCACAAGGATTTTTGTGTATTTTTTAAAAAAGTTTTAGAGTTATAGGCTTACAGTTGGGTGATATTGAATTAATTTTCATATATGAAATCAAATATATGAATCAAAGTTCATTTTTTTGCAAATAGATATCCAATTGTTCTAGCACTGTTTGTTCAAAAGACTTCTTTTTCCATTTTTGTTACCTTTATGTTATTGTGAAAAAATTAGTTTTCCATTTATGTATGGATCTATTCTTTTGCCTTTCTATTGTTTCACTGATCATCTATCATGACACTAAGACTACACTGTCTTGGTAATAATAGGTCCATAGTAAATTTTGAAGACAAGTAATGAAAGTTTCCCAGCTTTGTTCTTTTTCTACAGTAGCAATGAACAAGTTGATTATAAAATTTGTATTATAAAGGATGAGAATAGCAAAAATAAATGAAAATGAGCAGAGTTGGAGGATGTCTTAACAATATTTAATTTTTCATACTTGATCACAGAGTATCTTTCAGTTTATTTTGTTCTCTAGTTTCTCTTAGCAAAATTTTGTAAGTTGTCTAGGATTTATTCATGATTTGTCCTATTTCATATTTTTGGTAGTATTTTATTTATTTGTTTATTTTTTCCAGTAAAATGAGGATTTTTAAAATTTGTTCTAATTAGTTATACATGATAGTAGTTTTGGTGCTATTTTAAATGGTATTGCTTTTTTTTTTTTTTTTTTTTGCGGTGCTGGGGATTGAACCCAGGGCCTTGTGCATGCGAGGCAGGCACTCAACCAACTGAGCTATATCCCCAGCCCCGGTATTGCTTTTTAAAATTCCAACTTCCAATTTGTTATAGATACCTATAACAATTATATTATGTATAATCATTATAACTATAATGTTATGTCATTGATTTTTGTTTATTTGTGTTTTTCAATATTGACAAACTCATTTTTAGCAATACTAATCTACAGATTCCTTCCTTCCTTCCTTCCTTCCCTCCTTCCTGCTGGGGATTGGACCCAGGGCCTCACACACGCTAAGCATGTTCTCTATCGCTGAGCTGTACCCCCAGCCCCTCTCCCCTCTTTCCTTCCTTCCTTTTTTCTTGTATGTCTTTGTCTTGTTTTTTCATCAGAGTAAAAATCCTTCTGTTTGTCTGAAAATATTTTTTATCTCACCTTCACCTCTGAAAGATAATTTTGCAAAGCAAAGAATTCTAGGTTAATAACTTCTTTCAGTGACTTTAAATATGTTATTCTACTATCTTGTAGGTTGTACTTATTGCAATGAGAACTCTGCTATTAGGTTTTTTGTTCATTTGTACACACTTATCTTTTTTCTCTTTTTTGCTGGATACTTTAAAATCTTTCTTTTTAATGGTAGTTTTAAGCAATTTGATTAAGATTTACCATGTTACAATTTTCTTCACGTTATTTTGCTTGTATTTTATTGAACTTCCTGAATCTGTGAATGTTTATTTCAAATTTGGAAACTTTCGGCTATAATTTCTCCAAATATTCTGTGTCCCTTCTCTCTTTTGTTGATTTTAGTTTTGGCTTATTTGCCTTTTTTTTTTCTCATTATAGGGGTGCATTTTCCTCTTTTTTTCTTTCTTTTGATTGGATGCCAGACATTATGAATGTTAATTTTTTAGTGCTGGATATTTTTGCACTTCTATAATTATTCCTGTGCTTTTTTTCCTAGGGGGCGATTCAGTTATTTGGAAATAGTTTGATATTCTTGGGACTTTAAAAAAAGTTTTGTTAGGTAAAACCTGGGCTGCATTAGTCTTAGATTAATATTCTCTCCATGGAGGTGAGACTTTTCTTTGTGTCCTGATTGATGCAATGTAGATTAGGAAACGTGCTCACTTTGGGTTTGTGAACCAACATTTTTCCACCTTTCTCTGAGCCTGAGAGCACTGAATCCTCTACTCCTTTCATGTGGCTCTTTGCCCAGTATTTCACCTGTGGGCTTGTTGGCATGCAGGTGACGTGTTAGATGACACCCTTTGCATATTTCTGGTCTCATTTTTCTGTGCAATTCTCTTTTGTGATAGTCTGTCCCATGAATCCTAGTTCCCCAGGCTTCCAGCTTTGTCTCCTCAATTCAGGGAGACTTCTGGGCTCTGAGTGAGTCTCCCCTCCCTGTGCCATTGTCTGAAAACATTCCCCAGGCAGCCAAGTTGGGGCAGTGGTATGTCTCACCATGTTTATTTCCTGTCTCTTTGGGATCATGGTTTCTTGCTTTCTGATATCCAGTGTCTTGACAGTTGCTTCATATATTTTGTCTACTTTTTCATTGTCCAGCAATAGAGTAAATTCACTCCTGTTACTCCTTGTCGTTTGGAACCAGAAGTTCTTCTGTTTCATTTTATGCAGCAGTTTTATGAACATTGCCTAGCAAACTGGGCACAGTGGTACCTATCTACAATCCCAGTTACTTGGGAGACTGAGGCAGGAGTTGTCTGCCTGGACAACAGGGAGACCCTGTTTCAAAATAAAAAGAAAAAGGGATAAGGAAGTAGCAACAAAACCCTGGTAAAAGCTCATCCTGTTGACATCAGACACTATTTTACCGATAAGCATTGAATACTTTGATTAATGCACATGATTCATTCATATTCAGTATCTTATACAGATTTTCCTAGAAGCCCTGTGAGGTTGGTTGGGGCAAGTAGGGGTGTTTTTTTGATAGATGAGGGAACTGAGACACAGCTAATTTAAGTGAATTGCTCAAAAATTTACAATTACTTTAAGAATTGAGATTAGATCCTCAAAATCCAAAATCAGAGTCTGTGGACTTTGTACTTTATCAGGATCTGCTGTGATATTTTAAGAATAGAGTTAGGCTCTGGATCATTTAGTTATTTAAATTTTTACTTTATTTTAGTTATTTAAATCTTTTACTTCATTAATATATGAATCTTCTATGGGTAGGGTTGAGTCATCAAGTGGGGTCAATCAGTTCCATTCTGTGGAGAGTTCATTCAATAAATATACACAAAGCACTATGATACGCAGCCATTTGAGAAACTGGCAGGCCTGACCTAAGATGGGGAACTTACTTCTGTTTTCATTTCTTGTTTCCCCTCCTAATTCTCACTCCATTCAGCTCTAGAAATAGTTTAAGTTTATATCTACTGAACATTTATGGTCTCTTGTTACTCTATTTAAAGGTTGTAAGGAAATGCATTTCTGACATGCATAAGGAAAGATATGAAACCTTAAAAATCTCTCTCTCAATGTCTATGGAAACATTATTTGAGAATGATTTAGGTTCTGTCCTTCCCAGAGGGGATGTAAAACAGAAGGAATAGCAGGTTCTTTCTGTATTTTAAATTCTATTTGTGTCCATTTTATAATCTATTTTTATGGCGGCCATCCAATTTTTGTCTCTCTAGTTTAGGTTGTACCTAATAGTACCTTGGCTTTGAGTCAGGCAGGGTAGGAAGAGCTTGCTGTGGGACGAATCGACCTGGCCAAACACAGACTCCTCTGCATTTAAGACATTATAAGAAAGGGATGAGGGGATCTTGCACTGGTGTTGCATATGTGGAAAGTATGAGTGTGTGCACACACACAGAATAAATGCTAAGTCCTCAGTAGGAGCCCTGGGGCATGTAAGCAGGCATAAGGAAATCTCCCGTAAGCTTACAGGATGGGGAGAGGTACCCGTCTCCCATGTATTAGCAGAAGTGGCAGATGGGCAGCTTTCTCCCTTAATAATCACCAGATGGCACGAAGTTATGTCCTATGGTGCAGGAAGGAGGAAACTGGGTTGATCATGTATTTTCTGTACTTAAGCTCTTCTTACTTGATTGAAATTTGTCTGTGTTATTGGTCATTTGTTTACATTAGAAGAACTTAAAGAAAGGGACTAGAACTCTACTGTGGCTGCAGAGGACATTAATTTGAATTTCATGAAGTTTAGTACCTATTACCACCCCGTAAAGCAGACTCAGATTTCAATTCACTTGTCTCCTGACCAGTGAATGAGCTGTTTGTACCCTGCTCTGATCCTTTCTAAGCCTCCTTTTCCCATCATTTTTCAGGACTTATAAATCGTCTGAAGAATTGAAGTTTAATCTTTTGTGTAGCAGAAGCTTTATTGTAAAATTTAAAATAAACCATTCTAGCTGGGTGTGGAGACAGGCTGGAGGGCGAGGCAAGAGGATTGCCTGGGCAACTTGGTGGGAAAGTTGAAAACAAAACACCCCCAAATCCTTTTCCTGTTGGAGACAAGAAAAGTTAGTTATGGTTCAGCTGCAGTTGATATAGAAACAAATGAGATCAGAAGTAGAATGGCTCTTAGAGTTGTAGTTTGGATCTAAAATGTCCCCCAAAGCCTTATGTGTTGAAGGTTTGGACACCCACTTGTGCCACTATTGGGAGTTGGTGGGAACTTTAGGTGGGGCCTATTTGAAGGAAGTAGGTCATTGGGAGTGGGCCCTTGAAAGGGTATATTGGGATCCTGGCCGCTTCTCTTTTTCTGCTTCCCAGCTGCCCAGAAACAATGAAGCCAAGTATCCATGGACTGAAACCTCTGAAAAATGGCCAAAATAAATCTTTTCTCCTTTAAGTTGTTTTTCTTGGATATTTTGTCACAATGACAGAAAGCTAACAGAGTTGTCATTCTAGGACAAAAGTTTCTTGCAATTATTAAAGAAGTTGTAAGTAGGTAGTTTTTTAACCAACAAACTAAAATGATATATTGGGAATGAGGCACCTAGCTACACCAAAACCAAACTGTAAAAACATTTATCTGATGTTTCAGTGGTTCCAAAATCATTGAGGTCCTCTGATAATTAGACAGTAAGACACATCTTTCCTTGTCTTTATTTGACTGGTGGGTTTAATCTCCCTCTGACTAAAATATAGTGTTTTTAACATATAGAGATGAAATATGGGATAGTGAGAGATCACTGTCACTGGCAAGCCTTTCTGAGCTGCTTTTATGTAAAGACTGACCTTTTATTCTGCTGTTACATTTCCTGATTAGCATATTTGCCTCCTGGGCTGGCCCCAGCTTTTTTTCTCATTAGAATTCATTTGTCTTATAGCTGCGTCATCTTGATTTTTTAATGATTATGTATTTTAACTCACATCAAGGTGCTTTTTATATTTGTATGTTGAGTAGGTTACATAGGCACAAAATGGCATGTAAGAAATACTGGGATGTTCAACACATGGGAAAACTGGATACAAAGATGCAAAAGGTGAAGTTGGACCCTTAGCTTATACTATATGTAAAAATTAACTGAAAATGAATCAAAGACCTAAAACTATGAAAATCTTGGAAGAAATCGTAGGGCAAAAGTTTCATAACATTGCATTTACAATGAATTCTTGGACATCACACCAATAGCAGAGGCAATGAAAGTAAAAATAGATAAACTGGATGTGTTAGTCGTCGTTCTGTCACTATGACAAAACCACTCAATTAAAAAGGAGCTGAGTAGACATTTCTTCAAAGATGATATACAAGTCAACAAGCACATGAAAAGATGCTCAGCAGCCCTCATCACAGAGATCTCCTCACAACCCCCTTCAGGATGGGTGACCACTACCCAAAACAAATAAATAAATAAATAAAACAGAGGAAAATAATAAGTGTTGGCAAAGATGTGGAGATGAATCAGAGAGAAAAGAATAATAAACCCCTAATTATTTTAGGTTGCAGAAGAGAGAGGCTGAATGAATCTGTATATGTAAAGACTGTGTAACCCACGTTTACTTCTTGCTTGCTATATTGGTTAACTTTCGTCAACTCATTCTATCATCACCCTTTCATCAGCTGCTAGTGTGAGCTGTGATTCTCAAAATAATCCCTGATTGCTCATAGTTTCTCCACTAGTGGGATCTTCACAACACCAATCCTTGCCATGCTATGAAGTATTTGAAGAGTTCCTACTGCTTACCTTTCTTTCACCACCCAACTTTTGGAAAGAATAATCACTTCTTGCCCTCTCTGTTTTGTCAACTACCAATCACACTTCTACCTGGGGAAGGCTGGCTCTTCTCTCTGGACCTGGTCCAGGTTCTTTATTTTTGAGATTCTTTTCCCCAACTTTAAATCCCTTGATTCCATGCTACTTCTTCTCCATCATGCAGCATCCTGAGTGGGCTGATTCTCTGGAATCTCAGTCTCTAATCAATTACATTTTTCCTAGTGTCCTAAACAAAGCTCTCAGTCTAGTCATTGGGTTGTGACAAGTTTCAGTTCAGAATTCAGTAAAAACTTTTTATTTTGCCATTGTAGAATTCAATTAAGAAACAGTTTAAGCTGGGAATGAGGCTGCCTCTGCCTCCCAGGGGGATTTGTCTCCCAATGCTGGACTGTATACTGATGCTCTTCTGCTAGAGGTTGCCCTGTGCTGATGGAGTAAATGTCACCACCTCAGGATGGGAGGTGATAGGAACCCCAGAAGAGATGTGCCAATGGCATTCTGGCTTCTGGGAGTTTCAAGTTACGAATGGCTTTCTCTTTTAGTTATGTATTTATATATTTATTTTTCATATTGATTACCTCTTTTGACTGAAGAGAAACCACACATCATATAACCAGGAAAACAAAACCATTTTCCTTTGAAGAAACACTAGCCTATTAAATATTTGAATTACCTTATAAAATATTTCAGGCAAGATTTTCTAGAATTTAATTTATAACAACCACTGGGGGGATGTGACTATGGTAGATTGGGCTCCAAAATATATTCCTGGTTATTTCAGAAAGACCTGATTATCTCCTGTTCTGGGGGAGAAGGTCTAATGGGAGAATGCTAAAATAAGGTGTGCAAAGGGAAGGATTGCCTAAGGTCTTGTATTAACTGGTAACAAGTGAACAGATAATATAACTTTATTCACTTCTGCATTTCTCAGTATTTTGTCCCACTGCCTGCACCAAACTCTCAGTAGGGGTATAAATTAAACACAACTTTGTTTTCAAAGGGCTTCAAGTCTGGTAGCATAGAAAGCTGTGTAAATATCATGTAAACTAATAGTGTATATGTAACAGAGAGTCATGGATACTGGCTAATCTGTTTGTGCTACTGTAACAGAATACTTGTGACTGGGTAATTTATAAAGAAAAAAATTTCAAGATCAAGTTGCTGACATCTGGCAAGGGACTTATATGGCAGAATTCAACCGACCTGAAAGCTACACAAGGTCTCTTTTATAAGGGCCTTAATTCCACTCATGAGGGAGGAGTCCCCATGATCTAATAATCTCTTAAAGGCTCTACCTTTTAATATTATCACATTCCTAACCTGTTTTGAAGGGGATACATTCAAACCATAGCAGACACTATTGAAGTACTTACCTGGTACCCAATGAGGGGCAAATGGGGCAAATCCATGATTTCATCATCAGGAAATGAAGGAGCATGACTTGTCATTGTAAGTTCTCACCTAGGGTAGCAGATGTATGGATGAAAGGCACTCTGAAGGAGGCCTGGTATCATCCAGACATTGGCTCAACAACCCCCAATGTATTTACAGAGTAACTACCATAAGCTAAGAACTTCTTTTGGTGCTGGGGATAGAACCCAGGGCCTTGTGCTTGCAAGGCAAGCACTCTACCAACTGAGCTATATCCCCAGCCCTAAGAACTTCTTGATGGTCAAGAATTGATGACTGAATGACCAAACAAAGAAGACAGTAATTACAAGACAACTGAAGAAGAGTTTTCTTTCTAAAAGAAGAAAGAACAGGGATATGAAGAAGTAGTAAAGATTCAAGGGAGTTTACTTTAATATTAAATATTATGGGCTGAAAGTTTTTCCATACTGTGGTCAGCTTATCAAGTTTGAAACAGTAACCAGATAAATGCAAAAATATGAGATATTTTTTGTGGTCTATTTTTGTGGTGGTGAAAATAAGATGTGTGACTTTACTTTTTATAATATAGGCTTTATAAATCCATGGGGAAAAAGTTGAATTCTCAAGTGGTTCCTACATCTCCTGCAAAAGACATTTTTTTGTACTAGTCATTTCAAGCCAAAGGAGCACCAGATGATTTAATAAGGGAAAAACAATAACTCAGTAGAAATACGGGCAAAGGAACAGAAACAGGCAGTTCACAGGGAAAGAAATATAAATGGATTATACCAATGTGAAAAATATTCAAAAGCATGTAAACACTTTCAAATCCAACCAAGGAGATATACCAATCAGAGTTCCAATATTTATATGTCTCAGAATATCCAGCATCGGAAGGTAAAGAAACTGTTAATCTCAAACATTATAAATGAGAGAAAAATGGGTGCAACTGTTTTAGAGAGGAACTGGATGCTTTTTAACAAAACCAAAAGTGCATGTGTCTCTGGACCTAGTGATTCATACCTGGGAATTTATCCTAAAATAAGTGATTAGAGAAGTCATATACAAAGATGTTTCTGAAGCCTTATTTCAAAGAGTATAAGCAAATTTTTCTATCAATTGAAGATCAATTAAGTAAGTTATAGTGGACTTATAATTTCAATCATATGATTTAAACACAGTTGATTTTATGGAATACTATGTTACTGTTAAAGAGTAAGATAAAAATACATTTGTGCTAACAGACCTCTGTCATTAAGAATCAAGATACACAAGAGTGTGTATTATGCTTATAAATAGAAAATGTTTTAAATGTATACACACAAAAAACTACTAATAGTGGTTTTCTGGGCAGTGGAATTGGGAGGACTTGGAGTAAGAAAGAGATTTAATTAATTTTTATTGTATACATTGAATTGCTTTACAAAGTACATGTATTAATTTCCCATTTAAAAACTGAAACTCGTGTCTGAAAATCAGAGAAAACCTCATGTACATATATGACTGCATGATTGATAGGATATTACTATGATATTATGATATGTATAATCAGAAAAATTAGAAATTATACTCCATTTATGTATGATTTATCAAAATGTATAAATGCATTCTACTATCATAGAAACTAATTAGAACAAACAAACAAAAATTTAAAAAACCCCCCAAGCCCCCCCAAAACTGAAACTTGATAGCAAGGCAGAGGAACTCGTGACCTGGTAATACTCCATCAGAAGCCTCTTTGTAGTCCTGAAATAGCAAAAACAGTTCTTAATTTGGGGATCTTCAGTTCCATCAATATTTCTAGTTCTTTTTCTGGAGCTGCCACTGAACGAGGGAGAATTCACCAACATCTCCCATATTCCAACCATGGCCAGGATGGGAATGCTTTGTTGAGTGACTAAATGAAAAGCTAGAATGGGCTCTGAGATGGAGAGGGATAGGATTAGGATCACCTATTAAGTGGTGGAAAATCCAATCTTGAGGACATAGTCATGCAAATCTGAATTTAGGGTCACTCTGAGAAACAACAGACCTGGCCTCTTAGAAAACATGAGTGTCATGACAGTGAAAAAAGACAAAAGAGGGGACAGAACAATAAGGCAACTGAATGTAGTGTGTGATGCTTGACTGAGTCTTGATTTGAAAAAAGCCAGTCTTAATAACATTATGGGACAATTTTTTTTTTTTTTTTTGGTATTAGGAATTAAACCCAGGGGCGCTCTGCCACTGAGCTACATTCTCAGCCCCTTTTAGTTTTTATTCCAAGCCAAAGTCTCACTAAGTTGCCCAGGCTGTCCTTGAACTTGCAATTCTGCTTCTTCAGCCTTCTGAGTATGTGGGATTACAGGTGGGTGCCACCACGCCTGGCCAGTTGAGTAAATATATGGAATATAGATGAGATAATCATGTTATACTTATAAAAATTTCTTGAGTGTGACTGTTGTATTCTAGTTATGTAGGAGACTGCCTTATTCACAGGAGTTACATATTTGATTATTTATGGGTAAAAAATGAGATCTGAAATTCACTCTTTTTTTAAAATTTTATTTACTTATTGATCCATTGAACACAAATGGAGTACAGCTGTTGTTTCACTGGTTGTACACAAAGTAGAGTCACACCATCTGTGCGTTCATGCATGTACACAGGGCAATGGTATCTGTCACACATTCTGTTATTATTTTTACCCCCCACCCCGCTCCCACCCCTCCCTTCCCTCTATGCTATCTATCCTTCCTCCATTCTTGCCACCCTTCCCCCCTGCAATATGCATCATCATTCATTTATCAGAGAGACCATTCGGCCTTTGGATTTTTGGGATTGGCTGATCTCACTTAGCATAACAGTCTCCAACATCATCCATTTACCTACAAATGCCATGATTTTATTCTTCTTTATGGCTGAGTAATATTCCATTGTGTATATATACCACTCTTAAGTGAGTTAACAAAAAATGTATATGCAGGTACTTCCCATGTAAATATCAAAAGAGGGGAGCTGAAGGAAATGTGGCAGCATGTTAAGAATGAGAGGACCTAGGTTAGGGAAATGTGGATGTTCATTATTTTTGTTACTTTTCTGTAGATGTGAGAAATTGCAAAATAAAAAGTTGAGGAAAAAGAGAAGCGACCAGATAAATGTAAATGTTCATGATTTAAATGACAGAGGAGTTAGAAACACACTTTCCATTCATTCCCTTAACACTGAATGAGATGAGCCATTGGAAGACTTTGAGTGAAGAGTCACTTGATCTGAGGCTTTAAAAGGATCATTCTGATTGTTGTGTTGAGAATTGACTTTAGGTGGCCAAAGGTGGATGTAGCAAGCCCAATTAGGAGGTGACTACATCTAAGCAAGATATCAGCCTACAGGCTCACACCAAGGAAGTAGAAGTGGAGATGGTAGAAGTCACATGATTCTGGAAATATCTTAAAGTTAGAACCAATAGAGTTTACTGATTGATCAGGTTAAAGATAAGAAATAGAAGAATGATGACTCCAATGTTTTTGTTCTGAGAAACCAGAAGGATAAAAATATTTTCAACTTAATTTGGAAATCTTCTGGAAATCTAGGTTTCATAGGATAGGAGGAAGCTCAGGAGTCATTTTTGGATATGCTAGATTTGAACTGTTAGACTTCTGCATAGAGATGTACAGTGGGCAGTTGTATGTATTGGTCTAGAGTCTATTGGTGTGGAGGTACAGGCTAGAGAGGCAAATTGGAGGTTGCCATTGAGGGAGTGAATCTAGTGAGGGAAGAGAGCAAGCTCTGGGGATTTCAGCACTAAGAAATCAAGGGGCTGAGGAGGAACCACCCAAGGAGACTGGGGATGGGCAGCCAGTGAGCTGGTAGGAAACCAGGAGAGTGTTTTCTCTCAGAAGCCAAGTGACGAGAGTACTTCAAAGAGGAGGAAATGTTTCACTATGCCAAATGCTGCTGTTGGGTCAATTAAGATAAGGCTTCAAAACTGACCATTGGATTGAGCAACATGGAAGTCATTGGTGACCTTACCATGTACAAGCAGAGTCACCATGTTTGGAAGATTTTGGCTGTAAATACAGAAGCATTCAACCATAATAATGTTGATTTAAACAGAGAGGAATTTTCTTTCCACATAAGAAAAAATCTAGGATGCTGTTGGAATTTTTTTAAATCAAATTAATGATGTAAGAGCCATCCTGTCTAATTATCTTGGCCTTTTCTCATGTTTCAAAATGCTAAAACAAAAAACAAAAAACAAAAAACAAAATGCTTGCTTGCATTCCACTGAATACATTCCCATTCAGGGAAGGAAGGGAGAAGAGCAATATCATGAAGAATGTAATTTTCTCAAAAAAATTAGAAATGGAACTGCCATATTGGTTCAGCAATCCCATTGTTAGGCAAAGAAAATGAAATCAGTATGTCTAAGAGACATCTGTACTTACATACTAAATCATAATAGGCAAGATATGGAATCAACCCACATGTCCATTGATGGATGATTGGATAAAGAAAATGTGGTATATATACAAAATGGAATATTATTCAGTCATAAATAGAATGTCATTTGCAGCAACATGGATAGAACTGGAAGACATTATGTTAAGTGAAATAAGACAGGTACAGAAAGACAAATATTGTATGTTATTACTTATATACAGAAGCTAAATGTTGATCTCACAGAAGTGGAGAATTGAATAGTGCTTACCAGAGGCTGGGAAGAGTCTGGGGGAGTCAGGAATAGAGAGATGATGGTCAAGGGGACAGGGGTGCAACTGGATAGGTGGAATAATGTCTAATGTTCTATAGCACAGCAGAATCACTATGGTGGACAATTAATTGAATATTTCAAAATAGCTAGTTGGGAGAATCTTAAATGTTCCTAAGACACAGAAATGATAAGGTCTGAGGTGATAGATGTGCAAATTTACCTGGTTGGAGCAATCCACATTTTATGCATGTATTGAAATGTCACCCTGTAACTCATAAAAATGCACAATTACTATGTATCAATTAAAGTATGTTTTTAAAAGTATCCCCAGATCCATCCTTTGCACCTACGCAACCTCTTATAGATATCTGTTCACGTCTTATTGGCTGAAACCATTTCACATGGCCTTCACAAACTTCAAGAGAGATCAGAAAGTAAGTTCATTTTGTATGGGAGTATCCTGAAGTCCTAGAGAAGTTACAGTAGCATGCCGTAATAAAGCATGGTCAAGACAAACTGTCTCCAAAGTCTGGATTCCTTCTGGTGTACCATGAAATTGCAATTTTCTAGGCAAATGACAATTATGGTCTAAATAAAACAGTGGCAGTGATTCAGGGATGATTTTGAGATTATGTTAGAGGAAGAATCAAAATATTGCTGACCAGTTAGAGGAGTTGAATCAAAGTAAGAATGTCAAGGATCCCAAAGGCAGATAAAATTCTCAAGACAATAGGTAATTCAAAGAAATCGAATCTGTTTGGAAATCAGATCAAACCAAGGAATGTTTATGTAGTACCACTTCCCAGACCTTACCTATGGTGATCCAAAGAAAAGATAGGAATAAACTCAGAGGTGGTTGGGAAGAAATTCTGTTTCCTTAGTCTTATAATTCAGTGAGAATATTGAGATGATAAGTGTAAAAGGGCCCATTATGTGTATGACCTACAGCAGATTCCCAATAAATAATTCATTCTCATCTCTAACTGGTTTTGTGACTTAATGTCTTCCTCGTCCTTTCTACTCTCTTTCCTGCCACCACAGCTCTCAGTCAGATCCAAATTTAATCTAGTGCTTCCTTGTTTATAAACACAATCAAATGCTCCCCATTTCCAGCTCGATTAACTCCAAAATTCATTATTGACCCTGACATCCCTACCTAGTTTCTTGCCACTGAATTACTTATTCTGAAACATGGTAGGTTTCTATGTATCCTTGTTGCTTTTTGTGTCTAGAAATTTCTTTCTCATTCTTCAAGATTTGCTTTATGTTATGTCAACTTGAAGTCTAATCCTATTTTCCCTGACAGAGTTAGTTACTTCCTTGGTAGTATATAACACAGAGCTTTATGTTAGTTTTTATTTTGATATGTTGTAATTGTTTGTGGGTTTGATTTCTACTAGATGAAGGTTTCTGACACGAGGGATTGCTTTTTATTTCTATTAAGACTCTG
Organism: Glaucomys volans; assembly: GCA_020662805.1. NCBI lineage: Eukaryota > Metazoa > Chordata > Mammalia > Rodentia > Sciuridae > Glaucomys > Glaucomys volans. Next base: position 45,115 of record JAJEJO010053047.1, on the reverse strand, counting down.
CCCGGCACAGTTACTGGTACACAGTAGCTTGCTGGCAAATGAAAGAATGAAGAGGAGAATCAAGGATTCTAAGGACCCTTAGAAGCATAAGCTCCGGTAGGGAACTCTGAACTCTTTCTTTGGGTGGATGTTTCATTAATGGTGCAGAGCAATATCAAGTGAGCAAACATTTCTAATTAAAGTGACTTAGGCTGTGGCCGTAAGGCCATCACTAAATCAAAGTGAAAATAAAATTAGTCAGTCCAAATTGCCATAAGCCCTTTTAATAATGAGAGGATTGGTGCTTCTGAGTATCTCAAGTGTGGTTTGGCTGTGTTTATGAGCCAGCCTCTTTGAAAGTAGCATAATTTTACTTTTATTCCAATTAGCATAAAATTTAGAGAAGAATTGGAATACTCAGTCACCTACTCCTCTTTTCCTCAAGTGTGGCCAGCTGACAGGGATCCTACAAGGTGAGTGAAGTAAGTTCAAGGGATGAACTCATCCACAGGTCAGAACAAAGCATGGATGTTTACTGGGGCTATTCCTGTGTCCACAACTTGGGGAAGCCAGAGAAACCCCATGAATGGGTTCAGAAGGGAGGTGGGAGGACTGACTTTATGGAGTTCTGCAGTACTCTGAATATCAGAATAAGGAACTTTGAAGGTCAAATGGAAGTTTTGGATGGGATAATTTTAAACATCCAACCCAACATTGGCATTTTGTTTCTGAAGGGACATGAAAAAGAATTTCCTGGAGGAATACACCATCTTTTTGTACCACTGCCGGTGGCTTTGTGGTTGTTTCGCTGTAGGCAAAACATTTTATTTTTGTATCTATTAACTCTTTTGATCTTCTCAAGAATTCTTTGAGGCAGACATTTTTACCTCCATTTTACAGATGAGGAAACTGAGCCTCAGAGAGATGAAATGATTTGCACATGTTCCTGCAGAGATGTGTGGAAGAGCCAACATTCAACACAGTTTGGAAAAACAAACACAATTTAGAAAAGAACCTGCTGGACATAATTGTTCATAGATATCATTGCACAGTATTAAAGTTTGTTAATGATCTGAAGCAGTTATTGTAAAATGCTATGACTGATGTGAAAAAAGCTGCTTTTACCCAATCTTGACCCAGCTATCAGAGCTTGCTGATCCAGGGAACTAGTGCTCCCCATCAACATTTATTTGCTGAGGTCACTTATCTGAGTTTCTTATTTCAGTATTCTAGTTTGAACCAAGGGATTCACACAAGCTTGCCAGTGTTCCACCACTGAGCTACATCTCCCACCCTGAAGGAAGATACTTTATTGTGAAATTACTAAGCAGGCTGCTTGTTTTCTGTAGTGTTGGAGAGCAAACTCAGGGTGCCTCAGTATATGCTAGGTACATGCTCTACCTTTCATCTGAGTCCTTTTTTTTTGGGGGGGGGGGCGGGGTGGGGGATCGAGCCCAGGGCCTTGTGCATGTGAGGCAAGCACTCTACCAATTGAGCTATATCTTAAGTCCCCCATCTGAGTCTTTTTGAGAAAACTGGATTCACTAAATCCTTATGTTGGATTAAATCTTGAATATCCATGGCTCAGATTGCTTTTCCATTTAATTAACTGATGAGACACTTTGTCAATCTTCCTGGAACTCAATAGTTCTCTTGAGCCGGAGGAATAATGTATTCATCTGGAAGTTTAATCTCCTTGATTTAGGGACCCTTGAAATTGGAAAAGGACTTTTCTGACCCTCCGTGTATCTCTGTATCTATCTTTGTATCATACAGTTAGGCAGACGAATGAGTAAACCTGGATGAATCACTTCTAAAGTAAGTCTTAACTGACTTACCTGAATAACTAACCATCAGGTATAGACAGCTGTGAGGCTAAAGAGATCATTGTCAGATGTGCAACACAATTCATAGAGGGACTAAGGGAATCATAATGTTTTGGGAGGGGTGTTAAGGTTTGGATAGGAGGTGTCCCCCCCAAAGCTCCTGTATTAATGCAGAATGTTCAGAGGTGAAGTGACTGGATTGTAAGAGCTGTAACCTAATCAGTCTATCCTAGTTTGAATGGATAACTGGGTGGCAACTGTAGGCAGGTGGGATGGGGCTGGAGGAGCTAGGTCACCAGGGTTGTGTGCTCTGGAAGGGTTCATCTTCCCTGTAGCCTCTTCCCCTTCCTCTTTTTCTGCTTCCTAGTTGCCATGAGCTGAGCAGCTTTCCTCTGCCAGGCCCTTCTACCATGATTTTCTGTCTCACCTTGGGCCCAGAGCAAAGGAGCTAGATGACCATGGACTTAACTTCTGAAATCATGGGCCAAAATAAACACTTCTTCCTTTAAGTTATTCTTGTTGGATATTTTAGTCACAGTGACAAAAACCTAACTACCACAGTAATTGCTACATAGAGTGGGGTTGTCACTGTAACTAAACTGATTATGTGGTTCAATGGCTTTTGGAACTGGCTTGTGGGAGGAGTTTGGAAAAGTTTAGAGATTCAGGCTAAGAGAGAGGCCATGTGGATTGTAACCAGCAAGGCCACAGGGGTCTGGGATGCTGAAGTCCTTTGGAAAGCACATCTCATGAACAGCTCTCTGGATGCTGGATGTGGAGTTATGGAACCTAAAGTTTGCCTAGTTGAGTATCAGTCTTTCTTTGATCCCATCCCTTCTTTTTATGCTCCTACTCTTCTGTTTTAAAATGGCACTGTTTACTCTTTCTCCTGTTTAGCCAGAATATATAGTGATATTCAACTCATTAAAATGGATATATAGTGAGTTCTAGCATTTGGTGCTGTAATACAAGGAAAGCAGGTCGGAGGCTGATGAATAGGGGTGGACTTGTCTGTTTCACATTTGATGGGCAGGGAGAGGCAAGATCCTTTTAACTTTAATAAAGACTTTTCATTTGTGAAATAAATAGGAAGCATTGAGGGTTGTAAAGTAAAATTCTGAGATGATATTTACAATAAAAAGATTGCTTTGTTGATGAGCTGAGAATGTTTTGAAGGGCAGCATAAGTGGAAATGAGGAGGCCAGTTTGAAAGCAATTGCAGTGTCCAGGCAAGATATAATGATAGCTGCAGGTATCTGGTGATGATAGAGGTGACTAGAGGTAGATGGATTTGAAGTATATTTTGGAGCTAAAATCACTAAGACATGATGAAGGATTAGGCATGGGACATCTATGCAGATATCAAGGGTGATTCCCAAATTTATGGGTTGAGGAGTCAGTGCCATTAACTGAGTTGGGGAAGAAAGGACGGTAAGCATATCTGGAATGCTTCCAATGAATATATGTGGATTATTATAATCTTGTCCAAGAATTATTTCCTTCTTAGAGCTCAGGATAAAAAGTGGATTCTCTTGCTACTGCATGAATAACATAGGTAAACCGCACTCTAGCTGCAGACATTCAGGTGATTCTGTTGAACTATGTTACATAAAATATTGTACAGAATAAATTAAATACGTTTAACTATATTTGGTTTTGTGTTTCTTTTTTTTTTTTGGACTGAGCTCTCTGAGGACTGCAACTCTTTATTACTTATCTTGGAGATCCTAATGCATAGTGTGGAATTTGATAACAAACGTGTTGAATGAATGCATGGAGAGGATATATAGCAAAATGTCAAAACTGGTATGTTGATGTGGAGAAAGAAGAGGGAGAGGGGGAAAATATATGGGCAACAGCTCAGAGGTGCAGGGGGAGGATGGGATCAAAGCATAGGACAAAAGAATGGTGATGGGCAAAAGAAGGACTCCTACTTTTGAGGAAGAGTGAAGGACTGCAAAGGTGAGGCAAGGACATAGGTGTTCTTGGGGGTGGGTAATTCTGCAAAGTGAAGGCTTATGGGTTGGATATGGGAGTTGCTACAGAAGGTGGCAGACTTTGAGATGGAGGGAATTATTGGGAGAGCACAAATAATCATTCAGTGGAAATATCAGTAGGCTTCCCAGGCCCAAGAATGAAAGGCCCTTTATGAGAAAGACTGCCCATGTTTCAGCTCCATGTTTCACCAACTTCTGCTTCCTAAACATTTCACGTGATCTTTGACTTCAGGTACTTGTACATGCTATTCCCTTTGCCTGGATTCCTTTTTAATCTAGTCCTTTTAGAAAATTCTTACTCATCATTCAGGACTCATCTCCTGCCTCTTATCTATTTGGAAACCTGTCTGCTTTGCAAATGTAGCTTAATGTTCTTCCTGTGAATCCAATGAATCCTGAATTTATCTTTATTATAGGATTAGTCAACTTCTGCATTTTCTTTCTAACCAATTTCATTTTCTTCTGTAGGCTTCGAGCTCTTTGAGGGTAGGACCTCTTCTTTTCTCACCCTTCCACATTTAGCACCTAACCTTATACAGTAGGTGCTCAATGAATGTTTGAGGAGTGAATTGTAGGCATCTACTCTTACACAGGAAATATGCATAGAATATTTCCAAAAGAGGTAATGTGTGCATTGGTCATCTCCCTGCACCATCATTTGGACATATAACTCAGTGTTCTTTAGCTTTATAAGTGATTTTAATATTTCAGGAGAAGCAGGGGGCAGTAAAGGACACATGTTCTTTATTTAAAAGAAGCAAGAGCAGCTTATAGTTTAGTCTGGTTAAATTCTTTCAAAAAGAGCAACATACACAAAAACACACAAGGCCTTTCCCACGTGAAGAGTTAATTGGTATGTGAGGAGACAACATTCATCTTCAGAATTCCATGTACTCTTTTTTTTTTTTTTTTAAATTAGAGCTTTATGATTATGTGTAATAGTTGGGTTTCTCCTGATAAACTCATACATGCATGGAATTTCATTTTGGTTCATGTCTCCCCCTCCCTATTATGTACTCTTAAGATTGTGTGTGACCTTAGAGGACAAAGTGGTATGATTTTGCACTTTTCTCTGCTATGCAGGAACAGCTTTATGGGATTTTACCAGTGTCTCTAAAATATTGATGAATGTATTAAAAAATCATTTATGGCTCTAAACTACTTGGTAATCCCTAACTGTGGGAGGCAGCATGAATAGGGAGCTCCCAGTTTTGCTCCAGCGAGATCTGTGACTGCAGGCATGACTCTGAATCTGTTTAACCATCTGTGAGTCATACAGGATGTGGAGTGGATGCTCCCTAAGAGGCCCCATCAGCAGAAGCCTGCAGTGAGTGGCACTGGCTATTTGCTTTTGTGTGTGTTTCTGCAATAGAAAAAAGGTCTCTGTAAACGTCAAAGGGTTACCTTTCTATACAAGCAAATTAGAGTTATAACTTATCAATTCAGGATCCAGTTATTCAAATTCCCAATAATATGAATGTGAATCTGTCTAGCAGCATAGTTATTCATTTGAGCTTCTAAACATGAGGAGGAATAAAATTGAATAGGGGGCTCTGGAACCAGCCAGATCTGGGTTGAATCTAGGTTCTTCCACCCATGTACAATTTTCTAATCTCTTTGAATCTGATTCCTCATCGGCAAATGGGATCAATAATAGTTATCTGCCACTATAGGTGATGAAATGTTACAAAATATTTAAAAATACTTAGCACAGTTCCTGGACCATTATAAATTCTTAATAATGCTAATACTTATACTTCAGTTTGGTCTTGTAATGAAATATAGTTATAACTAGTTTGTATTACCATAATTTGGTCAGGAGGGAATCTTTAGAGGATATATGAGGATATAAGAAGGGATTATATAATTCAGATTCAGAATAATCCAAGTTTTTAATTTTTACAGATGAGGAAAGAATGTCCCAGACTAGTTTTGACACATCCAGGTCACACAGATAAAGCTACAGCAAAAGTGAAATAGAAAACAAAAGCATAGTGTGAAGCTACATGAGGCCACCCCTGTCATGTCACAGTGTCTGGAGCTGGGCTCCTTCCTTCCTATACCCGAGTTTTTAAATCTTAGCTGGAGAGTGGTGGCTGTGGAGAAGTTTCTGGATTGTGCTGTTTTTTAGACGTGGGATACTGAGAGCTACCCATCTCATGCTCTGGGGCAGCAGCTACAAAAAGCTAAGATTCTCAGCCTAGATGGGCATTGGGATTGCCTGGGAAGGTTTAAAAAGTACCAAATTAATAGAGTTCATTAGTAATATTTAGGTTAGGGGAGAAGATGGAGTGTCTCAGCATGTTTTTTGGTCTCACATTTTCTTAAAAATCTCCAGAGCATTAAAATTATACATGTTAAAAATAGGTTGAATAAAAAGTAGCATTTAAAAATGGTTTTATAAAATTTCAGGACTGGACTTCAAACCCTTCTGTATTACATTTTTGCATAATGACCATCTTTCAACAGAAACACTGCCACCGTTAAGAATACATGTACGATTACATGAATGGTATGAATCTACGTCGTGCACAACATAGAAACGAAAAATTGTACAACATTTATGTACAATGAACCAAAATGCAGTCTGTAAAAATAAAAAATAAAAAAATTAACCAAATAAATTTTATTAATTTGCAGAGTTTTTTTAGGTTTAGAATTTTTATATGCAATGTATCCTACTATTTATGTTGGGTTTGTAAGGGTACCAAAATCTTAAAATTCTCTCTGTTAAAAATCTCCCCTGGTGCAGGGTGTGGTGGCACATGCCCGATAATCCTGTGGGTCCGGAGGTTGAGGCAGGAAGATCATAAGTTCAAAACCAGTGTCAGCAAAAGCAAGTTGCTAAGCAAATCAGTGAGACCCTGTCTCTAGATAAAATACACAATAGGGCTGGGGACGTGGCTCAGTGGTCGAGTGCCCCTGAGTTCACTCTCCAGTAACCCCTCGCAGAAACCAAAAACCAAAAAACCTAACTAAAAGCTCCCTTGTGATGCTGATGCCTGCTGGGATTGAGACTCCCTGTCATAGCTGACTAGTCTCAGGACTCAGTACCCATTTTTTAGGTTCATCAGTCATAGATTCCTTATGATCTCTGTATTGTTGGTATTTAAGGGTTATTTTCCATAGTTGGATGAGAGTACTTGATGAAAACCAAACCAAATGAACCCCCCAAAACAAAAACTTTTAATGTATTCTAATATCTTAGGAGATACTTGTGTGATGTCAAATTCCCTAACTCAGAGAATAAACTGCCTTTTATTTAGTCCCCTGTGGGTGACAATTGTAAGTGAATGACTGACTGTCCAGGGGAGGTGATGTGGCATCAAGGAAAGAGCATTAAACTTGGAGTCAGGAGGTCAGGTGCCCTGGGATCCGATTCCACTCCTGTTGCTCAATGAACTCTGTGATCTTTGTAGTTTATTTTACCTTCCTAGTTTTATGTTCCCTCATCTGCAAATTGAGGGAGACTTGAACTAGATTATATCCCAGATTCAATCGATCAAAACTCTATTTATTCAGTGACAAATTTTGGTAGGTGAAACCGAAAGCTTAAGTTCTTATTTTGCATTTTAAAATTAGGTTCCTGAATACTTGGGAGTAAAACGGTTGCACAGATTGATCAGGGCATGGTGTAGGCAGAAAGTCTGTTAACCATGTCATTCTTAGGACTGTTCATGCCCAGTGGTGTCCAGCCTGAGTAGTGTCGGCCCTGAATCTAGATGGTTGTTAGTTGAGAAAAACTGGAGGGCTCAATATAGTAAACTGCGGTTCAGTTGAAAATAAGTGTGAGAGGGGAAAAGTGATAAGACCTTGGAGAGGAGGAGAGGTTTTGATTGGAGAATGGAGTAATGGAGTCTAATTTCAGAAGTAGAACAATAATAAATGATGACCAGGAAGGCCCAGGGTTGGCCATGGGAATGAGTTCTGGTGTAGAAATGAGGTCAAGATCTCTGGTACTGGGGAGAACAAGGAACTGTGTGACTAAGACCTGCGTAGGTTGTCTATACCAATTCTGGATGTACCAGAATGGTGATAGTATTAGGAGAGGAGAAGAAAATTGTAAGCCAGGTGTCAAGATTCTCAGTGAAGGCAATGTCATAATCAGGGGGTCTCAGGCCATTCAAACTGCTGTAACGAAATGTAGTAGACCGCTTTCCTACAGTTTCACTTTCCATAGTTTTAGTTACCTCTTGTCAAGAAGAAGCAGAGTGAGTACCATATAATATATTTAGTGAGAGGGAGAGCAAGAAAGACTCTTATACATAATTTTTATAATATGTTGTTACACTTGTTTTATTATTGTTGCTTTTCTCTTACGGTGTGTAATTTATAAATTCAACTTTATCATAGGTGTTATGTTTAGAAAAAACACTAAATAGAATTTGGTACTACTGTGGTTTAAGGCATTTACTGGGGGTCTTGGAACGTATTCCCCGTGGATAAAGGGGAACTATTGTACCTTTGACTGGTGTTGTGGTTTGAACATGAGACACTTCCCCAGAAGCTCATGTGTGAGATAGGGAAGGAATATCCAAAGGTGAAATGATTAGGTTGCAAAAGCCTTAATTAATCTACTGGTAGGATTAATTTGGGTGGTAATTCTGGCAGACAGCGTGTGGCTGCAGGAAGTAGGTCACTGGGAGTGTGCCTTTGAGGTTTACATTTTGTCCCTGGTGAGTGGTGGTCTCTCTGTTTCCTGGTTGTCATGTCCTGGGCTGCTTTCCTTCCTTGTGTCCTTTGGCCATAATGTTCTGCTTTGTCTCAGGCCCAGAGCTATGGAGTTGGCCAACGGTGGACTGAACTTCTGAAATTGTGAACCAAAATAAACTTGTCCTCCTCTACATTGTTCTTTTCAGGTCTTTTGGTCATAGTGGCAATAAAGCTAACTAAAACAACTGGGCATTTTATAAACAACAGAAATTTATTGCTCACATTTTATTATTCACATTGGCTGGGTAGTCTGAGGTCAAGGCACTGGCAGATTCAGTGTCTGATGAGGGCTCAGAGCTTCAAAGTGTGGTGCCTTGTGGCTATCTCTTCCCATGGAATATGGGCAAAAAGAGTTATCAAGCTTCCTCATACCTCTTTTATGAGAGTATTAATCTTGTCTATGAGGACAGAGTCCTGCTGGCCTAATTACCTTCCCAAGGGCACATTTTGTAATACCATCACATTGGGGATTAGGTTTCAGTGTATGGATTTTGTGGGACACAAATATTTAGCCCATTGCAGTAAGTAGGGCAGTGATGCTTCTTAGGGGAAGAATGAGATGATCTGAAGGATTTTTACATGAGAGTGGAAGAGTAAGCCTGGAAGTGAAAGTGGAAATGAGGTGGCACTTCTATTACATTCCCACTGGGTAGTAGTTTGGGAATAAGCCGCTCCCATTTGAGAGCTGGTGTTACCCTGTGATGCCCTTCTACCAGAGACCATCACTTCCACTTAGGGGTCTGCCAGCACAGACAGAATTTACTTTTCACTTTTCAAATACCTTGGTTGCCCCACTTTTAAATTATTCTTTTTCATCCTAATTTCCCCAACATTGACATCCTTTGAGACTTGCATAGCCTCTCCAGTCCTCAAACTTCTTTTGAAGAGTGGTAGATATTTGGTTCCTTAGTCTAAATAGAAGCTGATTTTGTAGAATGGGAAGTTCAGCAAATCATTGCAGTACTGTGTATTGATTCCTTCTGCTTCAGCAGCTAGGTCAATGTGAGGAGTGAATGTCATCATATTCCATGCTGTCTACAGTCCCAGCTGTATTCATGGAGCAGTCACTGGTGAAAACTCTGAAATTTTACTTGGAATAATTGTGAAAAACTCTGTATGAGTTCTGGAAAACTCAGGGAAGTAATCTGGTTATCCCCGTTGGTATCCAATATCAGAAAGTCTAGGGTCTTTGATTCTATCTGGGGAACAAGAATTGGTGGCTTTTGGTTCTTAGTGCTGTGGGATGATTGGGCCAAAATCCTAAAAAATGTAGGCCCCTTAAATAGTTTATCTGTGAATATGAAGAATCAATGCCTGTTTCCTGAGGAGAATATAACCATCTTACATTGGGATAGAGGTAAATATAAACAAAGTGCTTAGTTTTGTAGTACATAATATACTATAGAAGCAAAGCACTTGAAATCTTAGTTTAACCTCAGTGTTTTATAACTAAGTAAATAGCTCAGAGAAGTAAAGAGGCTTCCCCTAAATTATCATCCAGTTAGAGCTCAGTCAACCATAGGACCTAGGATTATAAGCTTCAGTTGTGATTCTCAGTGTGATGTGTATCTGTCACTGGAAACTGTGTAGTTTAAAAACCAAGTAGCGCTTTTTCCTGTGTTTCAATCTTTCTTTAAACATAGTTTTTGATCTCTTTTGAATTTTAGATAATATTTAAGGAAGACTCAAAAATGTTCAAAACATTCGGCCTTTGGTTTTTTTGGGCTTGACTTATTTCACTTAGCATGATATCCTCCAATTTCATTCATTTATCTGCAAATACCATAATATTATTATTCTTTATGGCTGAATGTTTTTCCATTGTGTATATATATCACAGTTTCTTCATCTGTTCATCTGTTGAAGGGAATCTAGGTGGTTTCCACAATCTAGCTATTGTGAATTGAGCTGTTATAAACATTAATATAGCTGTGTTACTGTAGTATGCTAATTTTAAGTCCTTTGGCTATAAACCAAGGAGTTGGGTAACTGGGTTTTCCCTGATAAGTGGATGATGATATATAATGGGGGTGGGGGGTTGGGGGGTGAGATAAGAATGGAGTAATTTTAGATAAGGTGGAGAAGTGGGGGGGGGGGAATGAAAAATGGTGGAATGGGACAGACATCATTATCCTAGGTACATGAATGATTACATGAATGGTATGAATCTATATCATGCACAACCATAGAAATGAAAAGGTGTACCCCATTTGTGTACAGTAAATCAAAATGCAGTCTGTAAAAATAAAAAATAATAGAAAAATATTCAAAAGATACAGTTCTTTTCAGGGAAGACTTCAAACTTATTTTGATAAGTGAAGGTATTGATAGCAGAGGCCTTGCTCTGGGAGACAAAACCGACATGATCATTTCCAACCCAGGGAAATGTTGTTGGAAGATGAAATTGAGAAAGAATGCTAAACTGAGAAATGGAGTCTAGAGGTGGGGCTTCCAAAGTGTCTTGGACTTCCTTGACATGATGATGGTGTAATGTCACAAAATTTCTGATTAGGTCTAACAACTGTCATATGGAATTTTTACTTTCTTTTGTGTGCATTCTTTTAAAAAAGAAAATTGCTGAGGACTTTGGGGAGATGGTAGTGGAATGGCTAGAATTAACTCTCTCAGTATTTCAAATGGTGTCACTAAAATCTGGTTTGTTTTGCCCAAAGAGTTAATATGATGTTGATGGAAAGAGTCTTCAAACCACCCTCTCAGGGACTTTTCCCTTTGTTACTGTCCATAACTCTACACATTTTTCATATCATGGGGAAATTACATTTTCAGTGAGCAAATATATTTTAGGGATATGTCTCTTCTTAGTGCTGTTTGAAAAAGAAAAAATTAATTGGAGGAATATGTTGGTCATAAACTGTGGAATCGATGAACTATTTTTACGGATATTCCCCTTGTTGGGTTGACTGATTTCAGAACCAAACTGGCCAGCTACTTTGGCACGATTCTCTCAGTCATAGGCTAGCCTTTCCAGCTGTCTTAGTTCATTTTCTGTTGCTAATCACATATTGCCACACTCGGGGTAAGTTATAAAGAAAAAAAGGTTCATTTTGCTTCCTGGTTTTGTTTCAAGGTGGAAGGGCCACATCTGGTGAAGTCCTGCTAGCAGAAAGGTGGTGCATGGCATCAGGTGTGAGAGAAGGGGAGTGAGAGACCTAGTAATTCTCCATTAATCCATTAATCACACAAATGGATCAACCCATTCATGAGGGCAGAGCCCTAATTGCCTCTTAAAGGTCCCTCTGTTTAATATAATAATGAGGATTGAATTTCAACATGAGTTTCAGAGGGGACACACCATATTCAAACCATAGCACCAACACAAAGTCAATTAGAATAAATTCTTTATTTGAAATCATCCAGGAATGCTATATATTCTTGTGAGCTAAGAGTTATTACTGAGATCATAAAAAGATAAGCTCATTTGAAGAAAAATCAGACATTGAAATTCACCCAGCATAATCCTTATATTGACAGTAGTATGACTTTTCTAGGTTCAGGTATTAGTTCAGTCTGTCAGGGTGCTTGGAAGCAGGCGCCAGAAGCTGAGGCTGACTAAGCAGAAAAAAGAGTATTAAAAAAGTTAATGGGAATCTCATAGAACTATTGGCCTGAAGGGAGAAGCTGTGCTGGGAAGCTGTGTACAAAACCATTCCTTTGTAGGACCACTGGTACTTTCCTGAGTACCAACCCTACGTATGCAGGAATTTGGCATAGCAATAGTTCCTAACACCTAAATCTGGATGCCTTGCTGTGGTCCAGGAAACAAGAAATAGGTTCCTCACAGATCATCCTTTATATCAATCAAATTTCTCACTTTTGAATCTTAATTTCACAAGGAGTCCAGGGCATATATTCCACATGTTAGTTTCAAAGGACATTGGAGTGGTGTAGAAATCTAGAAAGATTCTACCTTGGGAGTTATGACTTGGAGGATTTTCTAAACACAGCAAAGGTGTTCAAAATGTGCTGGGCTTCTGGAAAGTATTTAAAATACCTACTACTTTGTAAGTTCTCAAGCAGATCATATAATCTCATTAATCCTCAGGTTTTCCACTGTGTGCTGGAATTTATTATTCTTCCACTAAGCAGGCATTTTAGCAAATGAAGTATTATGCAAACGAGATTCCAGAGTCCAAAGTGTTCTTACTTTTGGGAACTAATGAATAGCCATGACAGGTCTGATTCTGATATGGACTTCCGAACTTTTTGGAAGGTAGTAATGATAAATCTGTGGGAAAATTTATAACTTATTCTGTGCCCTGCTTATCACCAGACCCCTATAAAGCAGTAGTCTACTAGAACAAAGGACGTGGATAATTCCTCTTTGTTTATTATAGTGAGGTTCAGGCAAAAGAGTGTGTCTTCCCCAACTTAGAAGTATTCTGTAGACATGAGTCCCACTTCATGAATATTGGGAAGTGGAAGTTTTAGCTAATCTCATTACAGAACTTTATGTACAATAAATAGATTCTCCTAAACTGATTTGAGGGAAATTTGGTTCTGAGTGTGGGGAAATGTAATCAGTAAGGCTTGGGATATTTTATAGCTGTATTGAGCATTTACTGTGTGCTAGAAACTGTGCTTCCCATGCATAGTCACATTAAATTCTTACTACAATTCCTTGATGTATACACTATTGTTATCTCCATTTCATAGATGAGGAAATCGAAACTCATAAAGTAATTATTCAGAAGTGATAGGGATGTAAGGGCACATCTAGGACTTGAATCTGTCACTGGTGCTCCTAACCATTATGTCTAGTGTGCTGTGAAGTACTGTGTTCACACAAAGGGCTGGTCTGCCCCAGAGTGCAAAGCATTTTACCACACATTTTACCTCTAACAGCATTTGGTTCCAATTGCCTTGACCCCAATCTTTACTTTTTGGGGTCATCTGTTCTAAGGGTCATCTTAGTTCCCATTTGACTTTTTCCTGTGACTGAATTTAGACTTGGGGTGTATTCTTCTTCCTCCCTTTCTTCTTCTGTCCTTTCTGCCTTACATGGCTCTTGTCTTGGGTTGAGATTTTTTTCTCATACCTCATTAACTTTTGACCATGAGTCTCCTGGGACTCCACTCATGTACCCTCAGGAACTGGTCTGGTAGGAGTTCTTTGTAATTTATGTATGAATAGGTAATGATAAATCCCATTAAAAAAAACTAGGTAGGTAAAGCAGAACATTCCTCAGTCATGGGAAACACTGTCTCTCCTTCATCAGCATCATGACAGCATGAGCTCCCCTCCCTCCACCTCCTCTCTGCATTCTCCAAGGCCCAATTGAAGATCTCAGATTCTTTGTATATTATATCATCTCTGAACAGGAAATACTATTTTCATTCTCAGGACTTCAAGCAGATTCTATACTGAGGACTTTCAAATCAGGACTTTTGGTTTCAGTCTCTTTTGCAAACCCTATTCATATATTTCCAGTTGCTAGTGGATATTTTCTTTTTTTGCATTTTTATTGGTTCTTTTTAGTTGTACATGGCAGTAAAATCTGATTTGATATCATAATAAAAACATGGAATATATCATATTCTAGTTCAGACTCCAATACCTCTCCTTCCTGGATATTTTTCAATTCTCTTCTGCAGCATGATGAAAGCTTTATATTTTCTTTCTCTTCCACCTCATTTCCTCTTTTCCAATTAATTTTCAACTACCTTTACCCATTATTGAAACATCTATCATTTCTATTAGCATGTTAGGTACAGATATCTGGAACTTGAATAATTAAGTATTTTTCACAAAAGGATAACAAATTCCTGTCTAATAAGTTCCATTTCCATCCTTTTCTTCTGACTTTTAGTAAACAAGGGAGTTTACAACCAAAGGTAGAGTTTATTTTGGGCAATGTTGGTAGGTTAAATTTGAAGGTTTCATCACATCCATGAAACACACCAGTCTGGAACAACCAGATAACAATGCAGAACATTATTGGTATTATTTCAGGTATGCTACTGATATAATCCCCCTGAACTGACTTTGGCCAATGCATTTAGTCCACCCTTATCATCCCATGTGATTCAAGAGCAGGCTTTTCTCTTGTCTCCCCAGTTCTGTTTTCTCTCATTTTAATGTGTCTTTCATCTGGGAAGTAAACATGCAGGGCCATTTCTGGTAGATGCTGTGGAGGTTACAGCAACTTGTTATCTATAAAAACTCCTGAATTGACTGTTAGATTTTAAATGAATTTGTCACCCATCTTGACAGATCCAAAAGCAGATTTTATGACTTGCTTTAAAATAAAGTTAAACTTAATTCTTCCATCACATCCCAAGAGACTTGTCCTTTGGAATTATTTAAGTCTTGCTAACAATCCCATGACAAATTATCCTTTAGTTGTAATGGATTGAGATGGAATAGATGGGCTCTCAGTGCCAAAGAATCCCCAAGACGCCGCTTCAGATCAAGTTCATGAATTATTTTCTCCTCTTTGAGTCCATCACATTATTAATTAGAATCAGAAATAATTCAGCTGTCTATACTGAAATCAAGAGTTGTCTCCTCTGTGTTGAGAATTATTTTATATATATATAAGTATATATATATTATATTATGTATGTATCGGGTCAAATGTTCATGGCAATAGAAATATTTGGGGGTTGTATTTCTAACATTTAGAGCTGTTCAAATCTCTAAGAACCCTTACTAAGTGTGGAAAGGACTCATTCTGTCATTCTTATGGGTGAAAACTACCAGGGGATACCCGAAACTTATCTGTAACTTGAATATTCATGTCCTATGTGATGACAAAATGAGATCATGTTTGTATTTATATTGCATATGCATAATGTATTATGTAATGTATAGTATAATTTACAATCATAACTAAATGCAATTAAGTGTATACTTATATTAATTATACACTTATTATATGTTAATATAATATTAATTCCCAAATCACAATGATTTTTGAAAGTTTTGCTTAAAGTGTTCCCACAGATATTTCTGACTCCCAAAGATATATCTCACGTGTCCACACAATCTAGTCCATCAAATGCAATGACCACCTGATAATTGCTCCAGTCCCCTCTACTGCCTGTACATGCAAAGCTGCTTGAGAAAACCTTGCCACTCTCCATGTTGCCAGTGCCATGGTGAACAAACCATTGTCCCCTTCAAAGATGTTGGCTCCTTATGCTCCTCAAAATACCAGTGCACAGAGCACCATATTGTTGTCACCTCCTGGACACCATCTCCAGGCTATTTTGCTTATGTTCCATCTCTCCAAGTATACTTGTTTCTGCTGATCGGTCCTTGAACAGAGACTCATGAAGACTCATGAAAAGCAGTTGCATCAGCTATAGGGATTTACTCCTGAAATTATAGGGTTCAAATGCAGTAGAAGTGCTTTCCAGTTAGAAATACTCCGAGATTGTGTGTGTGTGTGTGTGTGTGTGTAAGACATACACCATAAACTTTAACCCCATTGGGGAGATTGCATGGCTCAAGAAGTATGTGCAACCATAATAAATATGAATATAAATATATTTCTTGAGCTGTGAATCTCTCCAAGGGAGTATACTTTATGGTAGAAATAGTGTGAGCTTCTGGAAGAGAGAAGGGTGACATCTCTTATTCCTATGCAGCTCTGTTTAACTTGAATGGACCAGGAGAAATTGTGCCATGGAGAAGGAACCCAAGAAGGCTGGAAAACCCTATATGCTCCAGAGAAATCCAAAGTCTAAATATAATCAATTCAATAGATGCTTAGAGATAGATATTTCTTCTTGGTCAACTTAATGCTTTCTGATGTCTATGTTTTGGGAATGTTTCTTTGCAGGCTTCAGTATTTCTTGGGCAAGAAAAAGTCTGATATATGTTGAAATAAATACAAATTTCTTAAGTGCCTTCCTGCTCTTGAATAATGAAATCCTGCAAGGCTCATGGACCTGGCCACTGCTTTGAAATAAAAACTGAGACTTGGAGGAACTGAGGTTCCCTCTCCCCTTCATGTCCTGGGCCTCCCTGACATTCTTTGGGCATGTTGACTGGGGACCTGGAAGCTGGAACCAAAGGGTGCTGGTGCCTAGACATGCTCCCCAAGGAGGCAATGAGAGCCCGGCAGAGTTTGGGAAGTGCCTATTTCTGAAAGTAATGAAGGCAGAGATGATTACTTTGCTGGCTTGCTGTCTTAGAGCACTCCATACCCCCTTTCCTGCACATGTAAGCCAGGTTATTTTTAGGGTATGAAATGTGTATGTTTAATTTCTTTGATAAATGTCAAGATATTCCCTCTTTGCCCTTCATATAGGCATAGGAGCGCATTTCTGGTTGGGAACCTGGATGAGGTTTATAATTCATCTAAATATGATTTGGTTCTTTAGATGAGAAATGTCAAAACCGTATTTTTCCTTCCAGAATAACTTTTCAAAGACTAGTTCCCCAGAATTGAATTGAGAAAGAAAGGCAATACATTCATTGCAGCAGAAAACTAATGCAGTTAAAAGCATAATATATTGGACATCTTATGTCATAAACATGACTGGTAGTGGGAAGAGAAATTTAATTCTTCCACAATTAAAAATAAGTCATTGTGGATATTGGTTTGATGCATGTAATTAATTTCTTCTACCATTTTCTTACGCACAATTGATTTGAAGAAAAAAAAATGAAGTCACCACAAATATCCAATAATTTTCCCACTGGAAATAAAGCCACCGAACTATTGCATTCCAGAGGCAAAGAATGTTCAGACATGCTAACAGGAAACTAATGGAAAATAAATGGTTTCTTTTCCAATTGAAGTTGAGTTCTGATAGAGTGTTTGCATACATTCCTAGTATACCATACACTGGGTACATCTCAATTATTCCAAGTGATTTCACTAGCAGTGGCTAACAGCACCTAGTTGACTATGACAGCTGAGAAGCAGAGGAGTCAAAGATTTAGTTAAAAAACAAAACAAGTTTGGAAAGATCAGAGTCTGTATCATGCTTTAGAAATGGTGGTTCTTTCTGTCCTGATTAATGCAATGAACAGTTGTATGCTACATCCTGTGCCAGGCACTGGGGAAATGAAAACAAATGAGAATATTCTCATAAAATAGTCCTTTGAGAAACACCAAGTGTTAGCAGAGAATCAAACATGGTTAGTAAAGATTGTACTAGCAAGGGCAAACATAATGCTAGCTAGTTTATCATATCTCAGCACCATTCTAAGAACTTTGAATGTATGAACTAATATAATTTAAATAATCAACTAACATTCAGTGTAATAAATAGAGGAATATATAAAGCATGGAGGGGCAAAAATGAAGGATCAATTACTTCTGCCTGTGTAGATGAGAAGATGAGGCAAAACTACTTAACATTTGAGCTGGGTTTTGATGAATGACTAAGAGCTGGTTGATGAAAAGTGAAGTGGAAGTGGGGGGTGAGGACCTTTCAAACCAAGGTAGAACTCAAGAAGAGGCTTGAAGGTACACGGGGGTTGGGGGAGGTTAGGTTGTGTTGGAAATGTTTCTGATATTGTAAATAATTGTTAGGAAACTTTCCAGGGAAGTACTCTGCATGATTTATAATACTGAGACTGGAGTGGGTGGGCCAAGAGGGGAAGGAAGGATATATTTCTCCGCCACCCAGTAATACTGCCAAGGTGAACAAGTTCTAGGATTCTGAGCATTTCAGAAAGTGAGTTCTCCTTCCTTTACGTTAGCCACAGCGTGAACAAATTCTTAGCAGAGAGGGATTCTATTTTTTTTAAAGCCCTCTTTCATTGGTGACACTTGTTCTTTATAAGCTGCAGGTTCTCTTGCAGCTCTACTTCCAGAGTCACATAAACCAGTTTTCCTCAGGTGAATATGGTTTTGGGGTGTTCTCCTATTTCCATAATACTTGTGTGACTGACTCAGACCACAGGACCCTGATATATAAAACCCATGACTTTGACAACAGAACAGAGAACGTGCTATCAGATGGCAATCTGTGACATTAATCCACTCTGCCACATCCTTGGTTTCTCTTGGCCAGCGATGGGATGATCATCCTAACTTATTTGTATACCAAACATTACTCTCTCTTGGAAATAATGAGTTTTGTTAGTTTATCAGATATTCAAAAAGCACATTAGAGGGATATATTATTAAATAATTTTTTGTTTCTTAGATTTGGTTCCTTTTGTTTTTAACATCCAATTTTTATTAACATATATTTTAATTGACACATAATAATTGTACTCGGCACAACATACACAGTATCCAATTTGCATATAGACAATTGTGTACGTATCCAAAGGAAATGGTGACCTAACCACCATCATTAGTAATACAGTATTCTTTTCAAATCATCATACTTGAGGTCCAAAAATTAAAACAAAAATACCACAGTTTTAACCATATACTTTTGTGTTCTTAGTTTCTTACTTTAGATATTTTTCAGACCCTTCATAAGATGTAGACATACAAATTATAGATTGATTCAGATGGTGGATTTTTGTGGATGGGTAGAATATTTTATTATATTTAAGAACTTTCCAGTTTTTATCAATATTTTCTTGGCCTTTTTATCAAGACAACTCTATTGAATTTCTGTCTTAGAAATATTTTTTGTTTATAATGATTCCAGGAATTTTTTCTTATCTAGCCACAACTTGGAGTTCATCAACTTATGGGCACATTTGAGTTCATTTTCTTTAAACAAATATCTTTAATACTGATCCATATTGAAGTTCACATGTCTATTTTTCATCCAACTCACACAATTTATTGCTGTTGGTTTAGCATTTTACTACCTGGAAGAACTTAATATCATCTGCAAATTTGTCTAAATTGCGTTTCTAAATTCCTTATAAAAATGCTAAATAATACAATTCCATGGGCACTCTGTTGTTAACTTTCCTCTCTAGAGAAGTGTCTGTTTTTCTCTTTCTTTCTTTTTAATGTTCTGCTTGAGTAGAGTCTGCCAAAAAATATTCCTCTGTCTATCCTGCCTGGACTCATGGTATATTTTGTTGTTTATGTAGTCTTTGCTATGGAACCCTTTCAGATTTATCTTTAAAACTAAATAAGGCAGACTCAGGAAGGCAAAGGTGGAATATTTTCTCTGCTACATGGAAGCTAGTCCAGAAGAAGAACGAGGGGGGAGGGGAAGGGAAAAGGCAGGGGGGATTCATCAAAATAAAAGGAAGACTGGTGGACTAGATCAAGGAGACTGAGGCAGTGGGGTGGAGGTGGGGAGAAGAGGCTCAATAAGGGAAGAATGAATCTAACTTGACTTTCCTAGGTATAGATTCAAATATGTCATAGTGAATCTCAACACTGTGTGTATCCACAAGACACTAAACAAAGAAATAAATATAAAAGCAAATAGCAGAAAGATCAGTAGAGTAGAGGGAAGGGAACTGGAAGAGGGAGGAGAGGAGGGAAAGGAGAAATATTGAACAAATTACATTACACACTTTTAAAATTATGTCAAAATGAATCCTAATATTGCGTATAACTAAAAATAACTTGTTAAAAAAAACTAAATAAGTTTCATTTGTTGCTTTCTTTGGGGTTTGTGGATATTTACTTCTTTAAGGGGACCCTGGTAGACATTTTAAAAATAACTGCATTAGTTTTTAATTCTGTCTATCCCCTACTGTTTAGTTGGCATTTGCCCAATAAATTGATGCTCCACTGTGTTTACCATCAGTTTAAGTTCCTTATATAATTTGCTTGTGAAAACAGTGTGGCTTAAGGTTTCAGATTGCAGGGCTGATACCTTGGCCGGTGTACCAGCATCACATGTCATCAGGACTGTGCCTGTGATGATGGGCCAGGCCTAAGTCGGGCTGGTGGGTTACTATTTCGAGTATTGCCCGGGTATATACAAACATACATTGTCTTGTGAGGGAGACCAGCTGAAGAAGGAAAATTCAATTGTAAAACAATAATGTTACTAATAATACTTATTCAGTGACATTTGTCAAGTGAGATCTGCGCTTTAATACATATCATCTCCTTACATCCTTAAAACAATAGTATGAATAGAATAATCAGACAGGGAGGATGTGAGACTCAGCTGGCTTCACATAGCAGATAAGTGGGAGAGAGAGGCTGTGAATCCAGTCTGTTTGGAGCCTGAGCCTGTGCTCTTAAACCACAGGCTGTACTGTCAGTTATCCCACACGCCCTGCTCCAGTTAAAGAAGACACAAAGAGTTGGGAAGAGAATGTTCCCCGACTCTCTTAGAGAGATCAGAACAGAAAAAATTCTCTCCATTTTGGCTGACTGGGGAGTCATGTTCTGATTTTTTCCAGAATGCAAACAAAGGAGAAGAGATCTAATCTTAACCTACATCTTACCTTAACCTCTATTTCAACCTACTTCCCTTTTCCTGCATGCCCCATGCTGTTACCAAACTGATTTTTCGTGTTCCACATCCACATTGTGCTTTAGCTTTTATACACTGCTGCTTATGCTTCTGCCTAGAATGTCTTCCCAGCCTATAAAAGCCCCTAATTCATCCTTCAAGGTACAGGTCAAGTTGCTTCCCTCATGACAATTTTTCAGATTGCCCAACTAGAAGTAATCTCTTTCTTTCTCAAATGGCACAAGAAACTTACAAGTACCTCTCCAAGCATGCATCCTATTTTCCTTGGGTCACTGATATACATGCTTAGTGCACAGTCAATGGAGTTTAACCACCTATATTCAAGCCCTGGCTCATACTTGCTAACTGGACAAAGATACTTCGCCTTTTGGTACTTCAGCTTGCTTATCTATAAAATTGGTACATACCTTACAGATCTGCTAGGAGGATTGAACAAGTTTAACACATGGGTACTTAAAGTACCTGACACAGTGAATGCTCTAAGTGTTGGCTATAATTGTCAGTCTCCTCAGCTTATTGTTAGTATATTTTTCCTACTAAATTTTAAGAAGAGCTGTGACTGATCTTTAAAAATTTTTTTTTTTGTTTTAGTTGAAGACACAGTACCTTATTTATTTGTTTTTATGGGGTGCTGGGGATCAAACCCAGGGCTCACGCATGCTAAGTGAGCACTGTGCCACTGAGCCCCAACCCCAGCCCTGACCTATCTATACATGCTTTAATTTGCTTAAAGCAGTGCTCAGCATGTGAGAGGCATTTAATAGGGTTTTGTTGATGGAATGAAGAGGAACACGAAGGCAGTAGAACACTTTGATTTAAAGTGTGGGTTTTTCAGCTGACTTCGAATTCTAGTGCTACTTTTACCCTGTTTTGTTGCTTTGGAACACTTATTTAATGCCTCTGAGCCTCAGCTTCCCAAATAAGGAATATAAATATAAATAATGGTGAAAATGATAACATCTAACAGGGTAGTTGAGAGGATTGAATAGATAATGTGTTAGCTCACAAATTGCTTGTGGTAAGTATCTAATGAAGTTACCTCCTGCTTTTACTAAGCTTTTAGTCAAAAGGTGGCACTTGGAGGGTGAGTGAGCCTTTGGACTGGCTGTCTGGGAAGCAGTGGATTTGAGCTTGCACAGACCCGGGCAAGCCAGCTGAGTGCTGTCAGCTGATGGAAGGGGATAAACAACGTCTCTGACTTGATGCCGAGATTCAGAGTGACTTGTAAAGTTTAACATTCCCAATTTTCTAAATATTAGATTTAGAAAAATGAAGGAATCTGTATGTTGGGCTTCACATTTTTCTTAATTGTGAAGAAATCTGCATGACGGGTCTTACCTTTTACTCGGGTGTAACCTGTTTTGATGTCCCCTTACGTGTGACCATTTCCAATGCAGTCTCTTCTGAAACGCAGCTGTGGTTCTCGGGGGTCCTGAGGAAGGCGCGTCCTCCTAGATCTGAGTGGAAGGGAAATCGCATCTGTCAGGCACCTCCTTTGTGCTCTTCAGAATCCCCTCATTTAATCCTCACAAGTCTCTTGTGTACATTTAATGGGCGAGGAAAGCAAACCTGGCCAAGCCCACAGGCCGGTAAGGATGGCAGGGATTCGAGTAAGTTCTCTGTCTCGCTGCTTCACTGTGTGCCTCCTGGAAACCTGCTCTACATGAGCTGGCTGCTTTCATCTCTCCTGCCTCCATTTCAGTCTTCAGAATAACTTTGCGACCAGGAAGAAGAAATCAGTACCCTGGCTGGCCTCCTGCTGTGATAATGGGCTTGGGTGTTTCTTATCAAGACCTGAATTCAGGTTCTCTGTCTCTGACCTGTTTGCTTCTTTCTTCTTCCTTGTTATAAACCTTTCACGTAGGAAAATCATGACTACTATGCTCAGGTAGTGTCATTTCCCATAAGGAGATTATTCAGAAACATAAACTGGATCTAGCATTGGCAGCAAAATGATCTAGAAATTTCTAAATATTGGTGAATAGACAGGGTCATGGAAATCATGTGAAGGGAGTTTCCTCAGTACAACATTCCTGCTCCTGGAAAGATTAATTAAGGAGGTCAGTGATGAGGCCAGAGAATATGAATTTTAAAAAGACCTTAGCCTGATAATTCTGCCACTCAACCAAGTGAATAAACTTGTGGTGTAGATAAAACTTATGGGCTAGTATTAAAGAGGAATGAATTTCTCCACTGCAACCCCAGAGCAAAGAGAACCTTGCTCCTTCTTAGGACATGCACACCAGGATCCAGAGGGTAAGACTCCTCTGCGCCAACAATGCCCACGACTGGCTAATGAAACAGTAGGAAGTATTCTGAGAGGCTCTTGCTGTGAGCCAGTCTTTGCCCTAGATGATTAAAAATGGAAATAAATAATTATTTGTGTCTTCAAGGAGTTTGCAATCTTGCTGAGGGAATATGCTCAGCACACAGGATAAAACTAGTGATTTGTAAATAATTTAAAGTTCAACATTACAAGGTCCAGACACTAAGAGTGGGAATTCAGGGGCACAAAGTAATTAAAATTAAATAGTGGGTGCTTCTATATAGGGAGAGAACAAAACTGGCTTTGACACCTGCAAGGTTTTGGGCACATTCTAGAGTAGGGGACAGTCTCATGGGGAACTGGGAAGGGAAGGATTGAAGCTCTGTGGTTGGAATGTGTAGTCTGGAAAGGTGACTGCTTTCATGTGAAGAGGGATTTTCACTTGTCAGTGGACCCAAGTGCTGTGAACTAGGTCCTGTAGGTGAAAAATTCAGGAAGCACATGCTTGCTTAAAAAGGGAAAGGATTTCTAACTCCTCTGTCTGGACAATCATTTGGAGGGGATGTTACAGAGAGGATTTAAAAATCTCATGGTGCTTTTCCTCGGTTCCCATTCTGTAGTGCCATGACTCTATAAAGGAAGTGATGAGAAAGACGAAGTGTGTTAGTTACCTGTTTGTTGCTGTGACAAATACCTGAGAAAATCAACTTAGAGGAGAAAAGATTTGTTTTGGCTCATGATTTCAGAGCTTTTCTGCCCTGGTTGACCAGCTCCAAGGCAGAAACATCATGGTGGAAGTGGTGATATGGAAGAAAGCTGTCAGCTCATGGCAGCTAGAAAGTTGAGAGTGACAGGGGTCAGGGACAAAGATAGAGTCCCCATGGTCATGCCCCCAGTGAACTACTTCCTCCAGCAAAGCCTCACCTGCTAACAGTTTCCACCATCTCTTTGTAGTCCACTCAGCTATCAATAGATTAATCCACTGATGAGATCTGAACCCTCATGAGCGAACTACTTCCCAAAGGCCCTCCTCTGGACATTGCTGCAAGAGGGACCAAGCCTTAACATGAGCCTTTGGGGATATTCTAGATCCCAACTACAGCAGGAAGGAATGAGAGCAAGTGAGAGGGGAATAAAAGGAAGATGTGAGAGGAGACCGTCAGAGGGGAGGCAGAGAGGCTGAGAACGGACGTGTTCAAAGCAGCAAAGGGAGCAAGGGTAAGGTGTTTGGGCAGCTTCGTAGTAACCATTGCAGTTTAGGCTGACGGTGGAGTTATGACCAGGTGGGAATCTATGCAACCAGGAGTGGGTTCGTGGACCAGGGAAGTGAGAGGTGGTGCTTCTTTGATGGGGTTTTATCAGATTCCTTTGAATTTCATCCTTTCGGTGAGTGTCAAATTATATGTTTCTGCTCAACCTTTCCTTAATATGTAGTCACTGCTGCTCTTTATGTCAGGAAGGAACATGATTGCTGAATTTATATTGACTGTTACAAAAAACTTCAGGAAGCACTTACCTAAAAGGAGAGAGAATAAGGAGAAAGATTTATAAGGAACTTGCCTTTTTACTGTCAACCTGTAACCTTCTTAAGCAAAACCTGAGGGCATATGAATGTGAGAGGTTATTTCAAATGACTAGATGTTTATTTTAAATACAATTTTTCTCTTTTAGCAGAAATGGTGAAAAGGGTAGAGTACACCCTTAAACTGTTGTAAGGTATTTGATTGTGAAAGAGCAGCGTGTATGGTGCAGGGAATTAACTGCTCAGGGAATGGCTTTGGAGACTTTCTTCTTTAATTATAGATTAAAGCAGACCTTGACAGTGTCCTTCTGGATCAATATGAAATACAGCACATAAATCAATACCACTACACAGCACAGTGTAAGAAATTCCTAAAAGGAAAATAGAAATTACAAATTATCTTAGACAAAAAGTGATTTTCACTTGACAATAAATTCATTTTGACAAAATTAAAAATATTACTACATAGATGAATCGGTACTTATATTTCTGGCTCATTTAACAGAATGTGCTCATTTTTCTCTTTGTTGAAATGACCCAGGATTAGAAATCAGCATCCAGTTCTTCCACTAATCAATAGGAAAATTAATTTTAATTATTTTAATTTCTTACCTTTGAGTTGGACTAAATGATCAGAAAGCCCCCCAGTGACTTAAATGTTATTATTCTATTATAAAAAGGACTTTCAAAATTTACTGAGTCCAAAGGATTTGAAGAAATATTAGTATACATGAAAGCCCTAGGCTGAAAAGAGGGGAATTTGGTAAAAAAGAATGAAAGTGTTTACTTGCCTAGAACAGAGGAGAAAATCTGGACTGTAGGGAAATATCACCTCAACTGGTGGAGATTCTGAACCTTCCTGGTGTTGAATCCATATTTTGCAAAGACGTTTGGTGTGTTCTCACTCTGGACACTCTTGATAAGGAACTTCCAATTCCAAAGACAACTGGGAGCATGATGGGTATCTCAGGAAGATGATGTCTTTGAAATGATGCTCGGGCAATTCTGTGACTTCTAAAGGTAGCATCTTAAAGCACTTAGAATACTACCTGGCATGTCACAAATGTCTGTGAAATAAAGCAAAATGTGGGCCCTGGTAGGAAGAAGGAGGGCTGGCCAAGGAAGAGAAAGCAAGTGAGACTGATTTTCTGAAGTTTGTCCAACGCTCTTCATTTCTTAGTTCCTCTTCTCAAGCTCTTGTTTCCTCTTTTTTTAAAAAAAATTTTATTAGTAGACTGTAGATATTATTTATTCCTTTGTGAACATAGTTACCTAACTGGAGTCATGTAGCCATCTATTTTTTTCCTTTCCTGAATTTCTTTTTTAACTATACAGGAACTATAGAAGAAAGCACAAAGACTAGGCAAACTTTTGTTCTCAAATAAGTTGACTTATCTTGAATAATTTTGGTAAAAAATAAGTATAGTTTGCAGAAAGGTTGGATAATAAGAAAAGTGAACATGAGTTAGGAGCCTTTGTGCTAGTCCTTGCTTTGACGTCAGATGACTTGGTGTGATGTTGGGCAAATTATTGTTTTTTTCTAAGCCTGGGTTAAGTCATTTGTGAAGAATTGATAATCCCCAGTTTCCTATCACATGGGACAGGTAGCACCATGTACTTGGCATAGTCTAAATACCTGATGAAAATTTCTTCAATGGGTTAGTGGGTTTTAAATTAGATAACATGGGATTTTAAGTACTAATTTATAAATAAAAAGTTTTTGTTAATGTAACAGATACCCTAGAACTTGGAGAGTCTGGAACCTCCTTGCATGTAACAGCTCCCTAGATTTTTGTCATTTCATTTTACTCTTTTCTAGAACCTGATTTTAGAATACCATGAGGCATTGACTTCTCTGAAAAGCTGCCAGCTGCCTTGAGCAAGGTGGTAGTTACCAAAGACATTGCTGGGACCAGGCAGAGACATTTAGCTTTGGGAGAAAGGAAAGGATAAGCAATTAGAAGAAAGAAATTAAAAGTATACAAATAGGTAAAGAAGAACTCAAACTATCACTATTTGCCAATGACATGATTCTATATCTAGAAGATCCAAAAAATTACACTAAAAAACTTCTAGAACTAATAAGTGAATTCAGTAAAGTAGCAGGATATTAAATCAATACCCACAAATCAAACACATTCCTATACATCAGTAATGAATCCACTGAAAGAGAAATTAGGAAAACTACTCCATTCACGGTAGCCTCAACAAAATAAAATACTTGGGAATCAATCTAACAAAGGAGGTGAAAGACCTCTACAATGAAAACTACAGAACACTAAAGAATGAAACTGAAGAAGACCTTAGAAGATGGAAAGACTGACCATGCTCTTGGATAGGCAGAATTAATATTGTCAAATTGGCTATACTACCAAAAATGTTATACAGATTTAATGCAATTCCTTAAAACACCAATGACATTCTTCATAGAACTAGAAAAAGCAATTATGAAATTCATTTGGAAAAATAAGAGACCCAGAATAGCCAAAACAATCCTTACTAAGAAAAGTGAAGCAGGAGGCATCACAATACCAAACTTCAAACTATACTACAGAGCTATAGTAATAAAAACAGCATGGTATTTGCAACAAAACATGTAGAATAGAAGACACAGAGACAAACCCACATGAATATGATTATCTCATACTCAACAAAGGTGCCAAAAATATTCACTGGAGAAAAGAGTCTATTCAACAAATGGTGCTGGGAAAAATTGAAAGCCACAGGTAACAAAATGAAATTAAACCTTTATCTCTCACCCTGCATGAAACTCAGCTCACAGGGGATCAAAGACTTAGGCACGAGAACAGAGACCCTGGGACTATTACAAGAAAGAGTAGGCCCAAATCTTCAACTTGTCAATCTAGATCTGACTTCCTTAACAGGACCCCTAAAGTGCAAGAAGTTAAATCAAGAATCAATAAATGGGATGAATCCAAACTAAAAAAATTCTTCTCAGCAAAAGAATCAATCAATAATGTGAAGAGAGAGCCTACAGATTGGGAGAAAACCTTTACTACATGCACCTTAGATTAATCTCTAGGATATATAAAGAACTCAAAAAACTTAACACCAAAAAAATGAATAACCCAATCAATAAATGGGCTAAGGAACTGAACAGACTCTTCACAGAAGAAGATATACAGTCGATCAACAAATATATGAAAAGATGTTTAATATCTCTAGCAATTAAAGAAATGCAACTCAAAACTGCTCTAGGATTTCATCTCTCTCCTATCAGATTGGCAATTATCAAGAATACAAGCAACAACAAATGTTGGTGAGGATGTGGGGAAAAAGGTACACTCATACATTGCTAGTGGGACTGCAAATTGGTGCAACCATTCTGGAAAGTAGTATGGAGATTCCTCAGAAAACTTGGAATGGAACCACCAGCTATCCCACTCCTTGGTTTATACGCAAAGGCCTTAAAATCAGCATACTACAGTGATGCAGCCACATCAATATTTATAGCAGCTCAATTCACCATAGCTAAAATATGGAACCAACCTAGATGCCTTTCAACAGATGAATGGATAAAGAAAATGTTGTATATATACACACGGAATATTACTCAACTTTAAAGAATGAAATTATGGCATTTGTTGGTAAATGGATGGAGTTAGAGAATATCATGCTAAACAAAATAAGTCAAACACAAAAAAACAAAGCCCAAATGTTTTCTCTGAAATGTGGATGCTAATTCACAATAGAGCAGGGCAGGTAGGGAAAAGTAGAATTACTTTATATTAGGGAGAGGAGAGTGAAGGAAGAGGAAGAGTTACGGGGTAGGAATGATAGGAGAGTGAAACAGACATTCTTACCTCATGTACATATATCACTGCATGACCAATGTGATCCTACAATATGTATAATCAGAAAATGGAAAGATTACACTCCATTTATGTATGATCTATCAAAATGCATAAATGCATTCTACTGTCATATATAACTAATTAGAACAAATAAAAAAATTTAAAAAATGAGTAAATAGGATGTGAAAGTGAAACAGAATAGTTTGGACACCACTATTGGCTTAACCATTCTTACCTGTTGTGGGTCTTTAGGAAATTCCTTAAACTCTCCTACTTGGGATTTATCATCTGTAAAAGGAAATAAAACACATTAATGTTTTTGTGATATAAAGCACTAATCAAATTACCTGACATGTAGTAAAGGTTCAGTACATGTTAGATATTTTTAGTATCCAAATGAAGAATAAATAACATTATAGACCCAAGGTACCTGAATAAAGCTGTCTTAGTATCTAGCATTGATAGAAGGGGACGAGGACATACAAGTTGGGTACATTGCAAGTTTGGGACATATACATATCTCAGGAGAAGCTCAATTAGCAAAGGAAGAGTTTGGGCTGACTAATCAAGGATCTGCCTCTGTATTTAGGGTCTTATTAAATTTAATGTAACTTCTTCCCATCAGTCAGGTAATTGATATGGGAAGAATAAAGAGAATGATATTGGATCTGAAACTTTTTGATACTTTGGTGCATGTAGATCTCACAGGGAGATGATTATGAGAGGAAAGCCTGGTAAGAGTTGTTATTATTTTGATTGGTTTTGTTTAGGGCATGAATAAAACCTAAAGAGTAACCATGAAATAGAATTTTAAAGCTCTTTTTGTGGGCTCTTCTTTCTAATCTTGCCTCCCCTTACTCCCCAGAAATGAATAAATATCTCTATCTTATATATAGTTAAAGCATTTGCTCAATCAACCCTCATAAATTGAGCATTTGTACTAGGTATAGTATATAAAGGCATTTGGGATACATCAGTGAGCAACACGGTAAACGATTTTCTTTCCTTGTAGAATTAACCATTTTAGTGCAGTGGGGAGCAAGTGGGGAGATAAGCAATAAATAACCATAATCAAATGGTAAATTATATAACATGTTAGAAGATGGTAAATAAATGGAACAGAAGATCACTAGGGTAGGGTAAGGGGGACTGGGAAAGTAGGAGCAGTATGCAATTTTAAATAGGATAGTCAGGGTGGACCTCATTGAGCAGGTGACATGGAAAGGACTTGGCATGTTTGAGGAAGAACAAGGACAGCAGAGTGACTGGAACAGAATGACTTAGTGGTGACTCAGGGTTGAGGTCAAAGAGGTACAGGGAGGAGATCATGGAGATCATGGAGAGCCTTGCAAGGATTTTGTGTTTTAATCTCACTAAACTGGGAAGGGATGTGATTTTCTTAGGTTTCCAAAGGATCTTTACAGCTGTTGTGTTGTACATAGAAGGAGGGAAAGAAGGGCAGAAACAGGGATTCCAGTGAGGTATGATTGCATAATCCTGGCAAAAGATGATGATGTTTTAAAGGCATAAGCAGTGGAGGTGGTACGGTGTGGTAACTTTCTGGATGTGTTTTGAAGACAGAGCTAACAGGATTTGCTGACAGATTTCATGTGGCATGTGAAAAATGAGGAATTGAGGATATGTCTGACCTGAGCAAATACAATGGGAGACTGAGGATGAAGCAGGCAATGTGGCAGAATAGCAGGAGTTTAGTCTTGGACCTGATGAGTTTGAGAAGTCAATTAGGTACTGTGGTAGGCCGACTTCTACAAATGCTCTGCTCCCCCAGATTTTCTGCTCTCATTCTAGGAATATTAATAACAGGAGATATCATGAATAACATGAGATAACATAACATAAATATGTTACAGTCAAAGGAATTTCACGAATGTAATTGAGGTTTGTGAGCAGCTAATATTAAAATAGGGAAATTATCCTGGATTATTTCTCAGTGTTATCACATGACCAATTTAGATTCATAGTATTTTCTCTGGCTGTGTTATGGTTTGGATGTGAGGTGTCCCCCAAAAGCTCACGTGTAAGACAATACAAGAAAGTTCAGAGGAGAAATGATTGGGTTACAAGAGTTAATCCAATCAGTGAATTAATCCCCTGATAGGGATTAAATGAATGGTAACTGAAGTGGAAGGGTGTGGCTGGAGGAGGTGGGATTTGGGGTGTGGCTTTGGGTATTTGTGTTGTATCTGGCAAGTGGAGTCTTTCTGCTTCCTGATCATGATGTGAGCTGCTTCCACCAGCCACACTCTTCCACCATGATGTTCAGCCTCATCTCAAGCCCTGAGGAATGGAGCTGGCCTTTTATGGAGTAAGACCTCTGAAACTGTGGGCCCTCCAATAAACTTTCCCTCTGTGATAATTGTGCTGGTCAGATCCTTTTAGTTGCAGCAGTGAGAAAGCTGACTAAAACAGGCTGGCAGTAGAATATAACAGAAGGGAAGGTCAGAAAGACTTGGAGTATGATAATGTTTTGACATGTTGTTGCTGGTTTGACAATTAAGGGGGCCCTGTAACAAGGAATATGAGGGCTGTCTAAAAGCTGAATGCAACCCCTGGATGAGAGCCAGCAAGGAAACAGGGACATCTGTCTTACAGCTGCAAAGAACTGAATTCTTTCAGCAATTTGCATGAGTTGGAAGTAAATTTTTCCCCAGAACCTCTAAATAAGCCCAGCAGACTCCCTGGTTTTGACCCTGTCAGTGTATAAGAAGAGAACGCAGTCAACTTCACCCAGATTTCAAATCGACAGAAATTCTGAGATAATAAATGGCTGTTGTTTTAAGACACTGTTTATGGTAATTTGTTCTAAAGCAATAAAAAAGAAGCATAGACATATATATGGAAGTATCAAGAAAGTAGTTGGATATGTAAGACAAATTCAGGATTTAGTTTACAGATATTCATTCAAGTGATGTTGATATAAAGATGATATTCCAAAACCGTATAACTTTGATGGTCACTAAAGGAGGAAGTAAAGATGAAGTCGATACTTCCACCAAAGAGAGAAAACTGGGACCCTCCAAGATTAACAGGTTGAGAAAAAAGGAGAAGCCAGGAAAGGAGATCAAGAAGGAAGGAGCAGAGAGGTTGGAGAATTAAGAGACTGAAGTCATGTGAAGAAAGTGTCAAGGAAGAAACAGTGATGAACAGGACAAAAGCTGATAAGTTAAATAAGATGGAGTCTAAAGAGTTGAGTTGACCATTAGACTTACAACATGGAGATCTCAGTGCTCCAGAATGGCTGTTGAGTGATATAGACAAACAAGACTGACTTGAGTGGGTTTAAGAGTGGAAGGAGAGGAATTAGAGACATAAATTTTAGAGCATTGTTTTGAAGGATTTTATTTCAAAAGGGTACAAAGAAACTGAGCAATAACTGGTGGGGAAAGTGTGCATTATAGAGATCTTTTTAAGATGGGAAAAATAATGGCATATTCATGTTCTGTTAGGAAAGATTCAGTCTAGATGAGAAAATTAAGAAGGGAGAAATTTTTGGAGAAGTCCTTAGATAAGCTAAGGTGGTAAAGTTTAGCATGATGTTGGAGGTATTAGCTTTCAACAGTAATATGTTCATCTGTCTTAACAGGTGAGAAGGTAGAGTATGTAGGGATAATGCTGTCAGGTGTGTTGATAAACTAATTGGAATCTGACATTTCAGTAAAGCATAATAACAAAGTCCAGCATATGATCATGGAGACAGTGGCCACGGTAAGACAGAGAACAAGAGTATATGGAAGAGGAAGTTGAGAAAAATTTTGGCAGGATATCGGAAGGATCACTTATGTGTGTGTTGAAATTAATAAAGTTTAAAACAGAAGTAATGTTAGAAAGATAGTGAACCAAGAGTGGGAAAGGGTGGGAAGTTGCTGAATGACAGTAAGAATGATGTAGTGAAGTCTGATGGCTTGAGATTCAAAGATGGAGATTTTGGGGGAAGAGAGAGGCAGATTGAAAATGGTAATAAAGAGCAAGGAGAACATTTCCCCACCCCAAGCCCAGTGGTTGATGGCTGTGGAAGAAGAAACAGGCTCCACTGTGAGGATTTCAGGGAAGTGGTGGTCTTGTGGGAGACAGGTTTTAGTTAGACTAAGATAAAGGGACTCTTAAAGAGATAGAGGTAGACTTTGCTATTGGCTGAATTCCAGATAGTACAGTGAACTGGTCTCAGGAGTTGGGGAGAGCTTGAAAAGGGAAAGGAATAGGGAGTGTATAGAGCCTTCGACAATTAGAATGTGACCAATGAGGAGCATTCTTGGATTTTGGAGCCTCTTTTGGTGATTGATATAATTGGGGATGAAGAATTTAATGAGATTAGCACTGGTGGATTCAAGTAGATAGCAGCAAGACTATGAGATTTGGAGAGTAGGAAACCAATTATTAGCTTATTTTTGTTCATATTGGTATACCCTTCAGCCAAGTTAAACATGATCTAGTCTATTACAAACAAGCCTCACTTTCACAATTAAGATCCTATGAGAAATGCCAGTTCCCCAGTGGAAAATCACCAGTAGCTCAGATCCCAAGTAAAATGTCAGATACTTGGCTTATTTCTACCTAAGAAAAAAGCAGGGGAATGAAGTTTCCTCTTGAGTCATTTGTCCCTTGGCCAGGCTATTGAATCTCAGGTTTAGGTAAGAGATGATTGGAGAGAAATAGGTCCTGTGGGTTGTCTACATGCTGTAATGCCCAGCCAAGTCTAAGATGTTGCAATAAGCCCAGATGGGTACATTTCTACTTTTCTGGAAAACCTTCTAATTTTAGCAGTTTCTGTTACTTCCTTGAGAAACCTTGTCACAACCTTATATCAATAGCTGTGGAAAATTTTCTTGAGTGTGAATACTCACAAAAGTGTGGGTAGAAGTTCCAAATTTGAGAATTGAGAAGGACCTTGAAGATAACTGCAGATCTTCTAGTCTGGTAGTTTCCAAATTTTTACATTTTTAGAGGGAAACTTTACCATATTCTATTTTACTTTTTAGAAACATGAAGAACTACAATGTACATAAAACAGAGAAATGAAAGTGCTTGGGGTTTTTTTGGTGAATTTTTCTGCTTTGTTTCTTCTATTTTATTTGAACTCCTGATCAACTTGTTGGAGACTTGGGGGCTGCATAACACATGGTCTTAGCAACCATTGATTCAAATGCCTTGTTTTACTTGGGTTCTCCCCAAAAGCATGGTCCATGACAAAGATTTGCATGTAAGTTGTGTTTGGCTGGTGACTCCAGGGAGAAAAGTGGAGAATGAGACAGGAAAGGGAAGAAGCCAATACAAAGTATACCAATGAATAGGCTACCACTGTGGGCAATAGAGAAGACAGTGTAGAACATGCCTCAGAGTTGTCTTACCTGAGGCTAGAGGAAACCAGGGTATTTACCAACTACTTTGTGACATTAGGAACCTCTGTGGGTAACTAACTCCTTGGCACATTTTGTCCACTCTGTGTAGCAGAATTTCACCTCTGTGGCCAGGAAAAGATGTCAGGCAAAGTCTCAGGTGATTGAGTAAGAAGTCATGGGTGTGCACTGAATGGTATGTATGAGCCATGGGTGTGCAATGAATGTCAAATGGGTGTGTATCCACAATGTTTGCAACATCCATCTTCTGAAAGGTGGAAAAGGGAATGTCCTGAAGAGGTGGGAAACAATGGTAGAAGATGGATGCTGATTTTGACTGTGCCATAAGACACTACCTGGCCTCTCATAAAAAGCACACATATCAGAATGTATGTGAAGTTGTTCAACAAATACTTATTATGCACTATTTTAGGTACCTGAGAAATATCAGTGATCAAAACAGAAAAAATTCCTGGTCATTATACCTGTGTATTCTAGTACGAAAAAACAGGAAACAAACAATAAGTGTAAGAAATAAGTTAAAATAATGAGTTAGAAGTT
Organism: Glaucomys volans; assembly: GCA_020662805.1. Lineage (NCBI taxonomy): Eukaryota > Metazoa > Chordata > Mammalia > Rodentia > Sciuridae > Glaucomys > Glaucomys volans. Next base: position 10,747 of record JAJEJO010053047.1, on the reverse strand, counting down.
GGTAAGTGTTGTGAGGCAAAGGCAAGAGAAAGAACAGAAATGCAGGGGTGGTTGCTAGTGGGAGAGAGCTAGATTCTGGATGTAGTTTGATGGCAGAAACAACAAGGTGTGGGAATAGTAGGTGAATGAGAAAGGATTTTAAATAGGGATGGACAAAGGAGATCTCAGTGAGGGATGACATTCATGAGGGGTGAAAGAGACAGCTATGTGGGTATATGTGGGAAAAATATTCCAAGCAGAGGGATGTCAGCACAAAGAGAAGGAGCTTGTTGGATGTCTTAGCAGCAGTGGGGAAACCAGAGTATCTACCTGGAGCAGAGTGAGAGACAAACAGTGTGAGAGGAAGTCTCAAAAGAATAGAAAGGCAGGGTAATGTGAGACTTTATAAAATTTTGAAGTTTGCTCTGAGTGGAGTGGGAAGCATGGGAGAGTTTTGAGCAGAGAAGTGACATTATTCAGCTTAGGTTTTACAAGGATCACTCTGTTTTTACTTTGGTACACTTTCTGGTACACTTTGGGGGCCAAGGGTGAAAGCAAGGAAGATCTATTAGGAGATTTCATTGTAATCCAGGTAAAAGATAAGGATGCCTTGGACTAGGGTCACAGCAGTGAAAATGATGAGAAGTGGAGCAATTTGGCACATACTGGATTGAACCAGCTATTGAACCAGGTATTGTAGATAGTTTTGGATGTAGGGTTTGAGAGATAGAAAGGAATGAATGATTATGCTAATTTGTTTTTGGCCTGAACAAATACTGTCATTGAATGAGATGGTGAAGACTGTCAGTGGACTAGATTTCTGGAGGAGCATTAGTAATTTGATTTTGAACTTTTGGAGTTTAAGATGTCAAGTAGACATCAAATAGACACATGAGTAGTTAGTTACATGCATGAATCTAGCATTCTGAAAAAGATGTCTTGGCTCTAGTCTCAAGTTGAGAGAGGCTTTATATATGGTCTTGAGAACCCCAGAGGGATAAGATTCCCTAAAGAACATGGAGAGCTAACAAAGAGTACTGAGGGCTGTACAAAATGAAGAGGACAGTGGTGAGATGAGGAATCCTCAAGGAAACTAAGGAGGAGGGACTTGTGAGGCAGGAGGAAACCCAGGAGAGGGTATGTTCTGAAAGCAGAGGGAAGACAATTGATCAAGAAAGAAGGGAGATCAACACTGTGAAATACTGAAGATAGATCAAAAAGATGAAGACCTAGGCACACTTACATTTGAGTTAGTGTCATGGAAGTCACCTGTAACCTTGGCCATTAACCTTGATCCACAGGACCAGTTAACCTTGGGGTTGCTCAGGCAAACATCTAACTCTAACTGAAAGTGGGAAGAGAGATTTATGAGAAGAAGCAGAGACAACTCTTTTGGGAAGTTTTGCTCCCAAAGAGAGCAGATAACTGGGCATAATCTATCCAGGGAAGTGAGTTCAAAAAGGATTAATTTTCAAAGATGGAAGAAATAAAGCACGTTTTTGATAGGAAAGATCCACTGGATTGGGAAAATTTATAAAGGAGAGGATAGTGAAAACAGCTGGAATGATGTCTGTGATTGGACTTGGAAGGGCAGCATCTATGGTAAGGGGATACACTGGCTTTCAGGACAGGATCACAGTTGAACTTTAGAACATACAGAAAGATGAACTAAGTGAGTAAAGGTACTGCAGATGGGTAAAGTGCCAGCATGAGTAGGAACAAAGATCACTGGTCAATAATGAGGATTCCAAGTGTAGAGTGTGGAAGTTGAGAAGAGTAGAAATGATACAATCATGTATGCTTATAAAAGAGATAATTGATTAAGAAAATAAAGTGTGATTGTTGGGCACCATTGAGAGCCCAACATGCTTATAGCTGAAGTTCATGCTTATAGATTTTCAATGATTATGGAATGAATGCTTTTCTTTAATTATATTTGGCTACATGGAAACAGGCCTTGTGTAGGGGAAAGTTGGATTTCATTAGTGTTGAGGTTTAGAAACAGCAAATATAATGAAGCAAGAGAAGGGTGAGGGAGATGAGGAAATGTGCAAGTAAATCATGTTGTTTACTACAGAGTACGATGAGTAAGGAGAGGAGATATCGATGGATGAGGAACAATTAGAAGTTTGTAGGGGCAATGAATTAGAGCTCTTGTTTGGTCTTACTATTGATACAGTGTGGGCAACAGAGGATGTGAAGTGGAAATGTGGCTGTTAGCCAGGGAGAGGGGCACATGGAGACGAATTCATGGAGGCTTTGCAGTTATTGGTAATTACAAGGTCCTTGTGGATGTGGCTATGAGACCAAGTGGCTGAGGTAAAGTAGAGGACAGGTTCATTGGAGAAGATGAGCCCTAGAGTCTCAGAACCATCTATATTTATATTGCAATCATCATGAATTAGAATGGGAACAGTGTTGTGTAGGAAAGAAGGTAGAATAAAATGTGTCAGTGTGTATGAAGTAACATCTGAGTGGTGTGACATAATTGTTTTAAATTTACTTCTTACATATCAAGTATTACTTTTGTAATCTGAAGTGATTTTTATCTATTATGTAGTGATTATTTTATCAATTATGTAGTGAAGTTTTATCAATTGGGTTTCAGTCAGGAAAACAGGAATTTTATATAATTTTTATATGAAATTTTGTGCAGGGATTTTGGATGCTCACAGTCCACTGTAATCCAAAAGAGTGTCGGAGGATCAGCCATCAGTTTCCAGGTTTGTCACACTCCTGTGGTTCAGGGTCAGAGGAGAGTCATCGACAGGTTAGGAACCTGCAGAAAATTTCTGGTGACTTCACAGCTTCTTGGCATCCTGACTTGATTGAATGACAGGGGAATGCAGACTACTGAGAAAACTCATTTGTGTAGAACCCATCTATCTGGTGCCACTGCTGGAGGGAGAAGAAAATGGCTTCCGCCTCCTTTCAGGTCTTATGTGTATGTGTCTCAGCGACAGAAGGTCAATCACATCCAATCCTTTGCAAGCCAGGGAATCTGGGAACTCTAGTGCTAGGTGTTTAGCCCCTGTGACACAGGGGACAGCAAACAAGAGGAGTGGGAGTGGATGCTGATTCAACAATCAGCAAAAACCACACCATACCAAAAGGGACTAGCAGAACCCTGTCGAGCATAGCAAACTCAGGGTCAAGTGCTTTCCACACCTCATTTGGTACTCTCCTCTCCTAAGTATGGGATTATGCCTTTTTAAATTCTCCCTCTTTTGGGTTCTGAGTTCTAGAGAGAAGGATCTTTCTCCTTCCAGCACCTCATTTTAAACTGCAGAGTCCAGCATCAGTGGAGAGGTCACTTAAAAACTGCCCCATGTATGTGTGTTCAGTGCACAAGTTGCTCATAAATCTCCCTAGACCAAAAGGAGGGAAGAGTCTGGGTTTCATCTGAGAGCAGTGGAGGTAGCCAGATGGAGCTTAAAGCATCCGAAAAGTGGAGTAAGTGGAGAGAGAAAAGTAGGCCAGGATAGTGAGAGACCGTTTTGAGAAGAAGCTGGTACCAGATGTCGTCCTCAAAGGACAGGGAATAGAGAAACACATCAACAAGGTGGTTTAGTTTTGGCACTGCCCTTACCCAGCTGTGACTAGACTTCTACTTTTGGCTCTGTTCCTAACTAGTTATAGGGCTCTGGTTGTCATTAGTGCTGTTCACAAGCATTGCTACTCTCTCTGTTTTGCCTCGGTACCAAGGTTGCACTTCTCTAGCTTCTTGAAGTCATTTGTGGCCATGTGACTTTCTTTGGCTGATGAAAAGTGACTGGAATAAGCACGTGTCACCCGTGGGTAGAAACATTGACTTGTCTGAGGCCAACTTTCCTTTTCTTTGCTGTGGAAACCATGCAAGTGTATTTTAAGATCTATCTGTCTCTGTCAGTGTGGGTCCCTCAGGGATTATGAGGAGATGAGTTGGGCATGTGGTGTGAGAAAGAAAGAAATCTTTGCTGTGTAAAGATCCTGGGGCATAATCCTACCTATCTTCACTATGCGAGTGACCTTGGGTGATCCCCTACATGTAAGAGCACCCCAATTTCCCACAGGTAAAAGTAAAGATTTAGAATAAAAAGATCATTTATAAGAATTTTTCTTTTTCGGTAGCTGATTTCAAAAGAAATCATCAGGAAACCTAAAGTGTAAATGGATACAAAGAGATCTGGGCTCCCCTGGGCCAAAATATTGACTAGAGACTGTTAATATTTCTATCATTCCCAGAGCACCAGTTATTTCTCTGGTGACCCAGATCTGACTAATATGAATTTTGGTAGCAGAACCCCTTTTTCCTGGGATTTTAATTCCTAGGTTAGGTGAATGTTGTGATTCTGGATTTCAGAACAATCTGTGGGCCTGACTTAAGTGGTGTCTGTTTGCCCCTTGACATACAGTGATGAAGGCAGCTAAGATGACTTACTTGTTGCTAGGAAACGAGGCACGGATAGGACCTGCAGGTGATGCTGGGGATCTGCCACTGAATTTCATCCCTATGGCTAATATTGACTCAAATGATATTAGCAGAGGAGAAACTGGAAAGTTTTATTTTGAGCATGTTGATATTTCATGAGCTGGGAAAAGAAGTGTTGAATAGTCATCATGTGGCCATTAGAATTATCATTGGTTTGACTGGGGGAAATGGACAAGGAATTATGAACCTTTGTAAAAGAAGGAACCTGTATGTTTCTTAACATCGCTCTCCTTTTCTCCTACTCCTCACTGGATTCGGACCTGGATTTTAATCCCAATTCATCTATTAGTTGATCCTGAGCATGTACCCTAATAACTCTGTGCCTAAGTTTCTTTAGTTGTAAAATGGGACAAGAATAACTACCTGGCTAGGTGGTTGTGGGAATTAAATTAGATGAGCTATGTGTAACACTTCCACACTCCTGACCTCCTGTTCCCTTTACTTTACATCTCTTTGTCAATTCCTATGCTATATCTTTCCTTCTTAATATGCTGGTTATATCCTCAGAAGTGTTTTTGCCTATAACTTGGTGATTATAGGTACAGAGGACTTTGGAAAGCCCTGTTTGGGAGGGAATGTCCAGTTTTAGTGGTGTTTTCACTTCATTTGTTATGGGGTAAAAATGGCACCAAGAGAGTGACTCAGAGATCATGGAAGACCCTAAGTTTGTGATGACATGGGGAAGTTACTTCAATTTAAAGCAATAGAGCCTCAGCTAATGGAAGGTCCTGATGGTATTAGGAGTGGGGATGGAGAGAAATGAAATGAACACAGAGCAGGATTCAGAGTCAGAGGACCTGGGCTTGGTCCTTGACATCAATACTGAACTTATAAAATTTATAATGTTTTTGACCTTCATTTAACTCACCTGTAAAAAGTAAATTACATTATTTAAGAGCAACACTATGGACTTTAAGGAAGATAATGTATGTGGAAAATTGTACACTCCAGATTATATGTAACAGTTAAGAGTGTGATTATCAGTCCAATGTCTGTTTCTTATTGAGTGGATACAGGACAATATCTCTTGGGGGACCCAAGGGCCACATTAAGCAAGAGGCCCTAGGGATACTATCTCTGAGGCATGGTTGTGGACTTTGACTTACCTCTTTGCCTGATGCACTTGACAGAATTCCTATTTGGTGGTTGTGGGGTACAAAGAAAATTTATAGTGAGTAAGTTGATGACTGTCTTGTAGAAAATAGGTAACAGTGCTGAGACTAGAATTTATGCCAGGTGATCTTGACTTTGGACATCCCTGTGTACTGATTAGTCAGCTGGTGATAAGAGGGTGAATATGAGGTTATAGTTGGTATGAACACCTAATAACTTTGTAGTAATTAATGTCCATGTGGATACTTTAATGTCTCTAGATAGTGGTTATGTTGATTAAAGGCCAATTCACTCACAATGGATATTGGTAAGATTTGGAGAAAGAATCAGAGCACCTTATTTTCCTCAAGTCTTGTCTTATACATCCATTGTTTAGTCCTGTTGGGATTTCTGCTATTTCTATCACTGGAAATTCTCAACAAAGTCTTTATCACATGCTTGTGGGTTTAAAACAAAAAACATGCATTGAGCATCTTCTGTTCTTACACTAGGATGTCACAGAATATTTTTCCCCCTTAACCTTTTTTTTTAATATTTTTTTTTATTTACTTATTGATTCATTGAACACAAATGGAGTACAGCTATTGTTTCACTGGCTGTACACAAAGTAGAGTCACACCATCTGTGCGTTCATGCATGTACACAGGACAATGATGTCTGTCACACATCCTGTTATTAATTTTACCCCCCACCCGCCCCCACCCCTCTCTTCCCTCTATATTAGCTATCTTTCCTCCATTCTTGCCACCTTTCCCCCCCCACATTATGCATCATCATTCATTTATCAGAGAGACCATTCGG
>JAJEJO010053044.1:0-78692 GCA_020662805.1 Glaucomys volans | reverse complement strand
TCATCCCCAGGTTCCCAACCAGAGTGATGGTGTAGATGAGCAGGAATATCACAAAGAGGGGAAGCTTCAGACCTGGGTCACTGGTCAGTCCCAGCAGGATGAACTCTGTCACTTCTGTCCTGTTCTCCATCAAGGCTGTCTGAGTATCTCTAGGTGTTATGAAGCCAAGAAAAAAAAAAGTACAGAATGATGAAGAAATTGAATTGACATGAAAAGTATGCATTGAAAATGTGTTTTTTCTTTCTTCCAATATCTATAACTCGAGGTTCTCCTGAAAAATCAGGGCTTGGAAATCAAATGTGTTGCAGTAATTACATGCAGGCTTAAATGCTGTGGATTTGAAGACTCTTTATGAATTATCTGCCCAACTTTAAATTTTTCTACAATTTTTACCAGAGATGTAGACTATTTAATGACAATCAAAATTGTCTCTATCTACCTCTCTGTGAATTCTCTTCTGAGATTAAGAAAAGCAGACACTTCATGCTGCTCATCTGCCCAGAACTGTTGCAGTCAGTTTAGATGCACATTCCCCCTGCCCCCTCTCAACAGTGTTATGATTTTATTTAGTTGTTACCCTCCTTTATTAAGCATAAGAAATTATTCTGTTGACACAGTACTATTTGTCAATCTCTATCCTGGACTCATGCCAACTTCAATCCATGGCAGGTGCTTCCTAAATGTAATGTTCTAAACTGAATTTACAGCAAATTGGATTTGATTCACTTTACTATTATTCCCTGTCTCCTTTGTCCCAAACTGTTTAGTGTATAATGTGAATCAAATGATTAGGTGGGTGAGAATCTCATGTTCTTCACTACGTTTCCCTTTCATCAGAGGAAAAGCAATCAAGCCTACAAACAACAACGAGTGAAATGATCCACTCAACTAAAAAGAATCATAAATGAATTGATAAGCTTTGAGTGCATTTTAACAGATGCCCCACAATCCACACAATCTTAGAGCCTGTTATCAGCAGAACACCTACACCAGCTAACAATATGAACTTCAGATAGTTTGGAGAGGACTTTAATTCTTGAATCATCACAGCAAATCTCCATGCACAGTAATGTGGTGGGACGACAGGTGTGGGGGCACATGTTCTCACTGCAGGGACGGTTCCCAGAGAAGGCACATCATCAGGATTAGCAGACATGGAGCTCAGGTGCTTGGAGGAGATGCATCAGTCCTACCATAGCCCACCTACCAGATATTGGTCCTAACGTAACTTCCCTGAGTGTCCTATTTCCAACTTCAGAATGAAGACAGTAACAGGAGTTGCATTTATCCTTATAAGAATTAAATATGATAATTTAGAAATAAATTAAATAATTCATGAAGATTGATACTTAAATATCTTGATGGGATATTTGCCTTTATGTTGGCTTTATTGACCAGCATGCTCACAGGCAGGACTTCTGCTGTGGGTGACTTTGAAGTCTTGAGGCTTCTCTGCCCAGTTTGCCTTTGTTCCTCTATAAGGTCACTGAGATTTTCTGTGCCTTCTATGTTTCTCAACCAGTCCTTACTCCAAGAATATGATTACAGCTCTTCATATGCCCCATGAACCAATTCCTTTTTAAAATTTCTTTCTTGAACTCCATCTTTGAGTTTGGGTAACAATTCTTTTTTCTTAAACTCATTCTTTCATTCATTACTGTCATGCCCTAACCAAATCACAGAGACAAGCATTGGAATTTTCCAGTTTTATGGACTGTCACTTCCATTTTGGTGGTAAGTTCCACATTGTTTGATTTGAAGTGTTTGAATCTGTTCTTTTGCAATCACAATATTCTGAATTTCTGTGGAACTGTAGCTTTTGGAAGGCTATCCATCCAATACTAACTATTCTTCCTGACCACCTTTCTCCTAAGCTCTGGCAACTTCACTTCACAAGTCAGCCCCTGAACACACTCTTCTGACCTCCAGCACACACGGCCACTGTTAGTCTATACTGTGTTCTTCAACCAGTGATAAGAACTTAGCACATGAAAGTGTGTTTGTGAGTGTGTGTGTGCAAGTCTATTGGAAAATTGAGAATACATGGAAAAACTTATGATGCGATTCAGAGCTTAGTCATTTATTTAGGATCCTTTTATAGTTTTAAAGCAGTATAGTTAATTTTCTGATATTTATTTTGTTGTTTTTTACATGGTGAGAAGAAAATGTATTATAAATAATATAAAATTACTACCTGATCAATCAGAATGTCATATGTCTTATATTTGGTTCTCATTTTTGAAGATAGAACTGATTTTTCACAAGAATGTCTCAGTTCACTCTATTGGATTTTTTTTTTTTTTTGTACCAAGGATTGAACCCAGGGGCATTTTGAGACAGGGTCTTGCTAAGGCTCAGGGCCTCACTAAGTTGCTGAGGCTGGCTTTGAGTTTGCAATCGTCTTGCTTCAGCCTCCTGAGCTGCTGAGATTCCTTTCATGGAAATTCTTGACATTTATACCACTTCGGTTTTTTGGAAACATTGAAAACATCTATTTCTCTTTCATATTAACTCTTAGGTATAACTGCCCCACTGCTTTTGAATGAATTACCCTCATTTTAATGTTTATGAAAACTTACCAGTTTGCTGGAAAAGAAAGAACAATCAACCCAGAACAAGGAGACTGAAACTTACCACCAGCCTTGGAATACAGCACAAGTCCCATTAGCAGAGCTCTGTCTAAGGTAATGTTCAAAAGGCTCCAAGTTCTCCAACACCGGGAAAAACAGAGGAAAGGATATGAACATGCACCAAGTTCTGAATCTACAATTAATTCTGTTTCCTTAAAAGATTCATTTATCACTTCCATATTTGTATAGTAAATATAAGATTACATATCTCCAATAATTCATAGAATACATTTGAAAAAAATAAAGGTTCACAAAATATCTCATGAAGAAATTATCATTTAAAAGTCTTACCTATTTGACTTTTGCATGTGTACCCATGATTGAAGGCTCACAGAAAATCCTCAGAAGAAGGCCTGTTTGCACCAGCAATGATTGTCATGCCAAAAAATAAATGATGCCCAGTGATTGCGGTATGCAGTGTGTTCCTTCTGAAACAGGTAATTTTGCGTCATGTTGGGATTTCAGAGTTGAATACATGGAGATCTGGAGAGAATTATACAGACTTGAGACCTCTGAAGATTATCCCCATGAGAGTACCTGCACCTCCTGATGTGAGTTTCCTAAGGAAGAAGCAATTAATCTGTCTGTGGGGAGCAAGCTGGTTAGTTTTAATGTACACAAGTGCTTTTGCATTAGTTTTACTTTTTTTGAATTAATGCATAATTTACTTACAGTAGTACCTTGAGGTGTTGTACTCTGGAGTGTATAATACTAAGAATTTTGTCAAATTTATGGTTCTGTAACCACGACTGCAATCACCTGAATCAAATTTTTTGAACTTCTCTCTGATGATTGCTCCAACCCATTACCTCTGACAAGTAAACTGTTTTTATTCAGTTTTGCTATTGTTAGAATGTCCTCATAAAAATATTATAGTATAATGATACAAATAACTGTACACCAACATATTGGATAACCCAGATGAAATATAGACCCCTGTAAATGCACAAGGTACCAAAACCAATTACAGAGAAAAAAATCTGAATATACCTCTAAAGCTTAAAGAGACTGAATTAGTATCACTTCCCCACAGAGAAAAGCCCAGGAACAGATGACTTCTTTGGTAGATTCTCCCAAACATCCAATAGAAATGAAAGAATATCTTAGAAGTAACTTCCAGCACTTATTTGCGTTTTGTTTTATTGAATGCCTAGAGTCACATGCCCATGCCTAACTGCAAATGTTGGAGAGGGTACAATCTCACCAGGTCCCTGAACAGATGAGAACCACAATATTGGTTAATAGCTCCAAGAGCCATAATAGGGTACCTGGATGGAAACACTAACTTTTTGCTTTTTTTTCTCTCTCTCCTCATTATTGTTTAAGACTCAGTTTATATGCAGTAGAGTGCACATGACATAATTCTATATGTTGAAAAATTTTTGCATATGAAATATCAGGTACAATAATCCAAATCAAGATATATTTCCAACACTGCAAAGACTTTTTCTGCCCTCTGTCAGTCACCATCCCCAAAGGTAATCAGTAATCTGACCTCTCCCATAATATAGATTAATTGTTTCTAGTTTTGAACAACATATAAATAGAATTATAAATATGTAATCTTTCCAGTCTTTCAGTAGACCATGTATTTATGAGAATCATCAGTAATAAAGCATGTAACAGAATGGTTTTCTCTATTGTAGTGTATTTCTCCATTGGCTACATGAATACAGCACCCTTTATTTATTCATTCAACTCTGGATGGACATTTAAGTTTTTTCCTACGTTGGATTATGTGGGTTAAGTTGCTATAAACTTTATTCTACATATCTTTTGGTAGACTCATGCATTCCTTTTCACTGGTTTATCATACAGAAAAAATTTCAGGTCAAAAAGTACTTAGGTATAGGAATACTGTCAGTTTTCCAAAGTAATTGTACCCATTAAGGATTCCAGTTCCTCATTTTCTTCCTTAACGTGCTTGTTTTCAGGACTCCACCAAGTGTGTAGTAAAGCATCACTGGGTTATTACCTTGCATTACCCCAATGACTTCTAATCCTAATGACTACATTTTCCCTCTTTTATAAAGTGCTACTGAAGTTTCTTTTGTCCATTTTTTAAAAACTTAATCATTTAGATTCTCTTATTTGTATCTTGATGTCCTTTATATATTCTGTGTACAAATCCTTATTGCATAATAAATTGCAATCATCCTGCATTTTGTGGCCTCTATTTCCCTTGGTTTATGGTGTCCAAATAAATAGAAGTTACTAATAAAAACAAAAAAATGAAAAGAATATGATAGAGAAGAAACCAGGATTTCTGTTCATGTCCCTTGGCTGCTACAATCTTTGAGGCTTACAATGATGGGTGTTTATTCTTTCTCAGGTCTGGACACTAGAAGTCCATATCAGGCTGGAGCCAATGGATCATTCAACCATGTCCCCTCACAGGCTCCATTTTTTGTCTCTTTCGGTGGCTGCTGGCTTGCCATAGCTTGTTGTTTCTGTATTCACATTGCCAACTCTTTCTTTTGTTGTTGTTGTCTATATCTTTCTGACTCTATTTTACAATATTATTTGGGATAATATTTAGGGTACACATGAATAAACCTGATTTTTTTTTTGATTCTGTGATCCTTAGTTTAATCTCATCTGCAAAGTTCTTTGGGCCACATAGAGTAACATTGAAAGGTGTCATAATTAGGACTTGAATCTTTCTATGAGCCATCGCTGAGCTTGTCAGAGTGTCTTATGGCAGCATTCTGCACCAACTTCGAAAAGGTTCTGTACCTCCAAAATTATTCTGACATTAAATAGTTGCTTAAAATGATAATAATTAGAAATGGTTCCCACAGGAGAAATATCTCTAAATAAATGTGAATATTGCTGTTACATTACACTGCTCCAAAAGTAACAGCAAGACCATCCGAGCATGTTGAAGCTCAGTATTACAAATACTGACTTGGAGAAGCCCCTGAAGTAAGGTGTTGACAAGACATGGAGGCTCATTTCTGTGCTTGGGATTTTCATAATATTGATCTCCCTGTGGGTCAAAATTGAAAGAATTGTACATGTGGAAGGTATGTTATCACTGACACTGACAGATATCTTGGTTATATTCTACATGGGCAGTCATTTCATATTATTATAAAATTCATATATGTGAAGTAACTTTAAACATATAATCAAATATTAAATATTTAATCTCATATTTATTAATAGATTTTTATGATTTACTAAATAATACTTATTTAATACATTACAAAGGTAAAAATAAAGTAAAAGCAATGCCACCTCACTTGAGGAGTTGCAGAGATGGCTGTCACCATCAAGGTCCTGTAGGAGGCATGGGTGTAACCCCCATACGGACCCATCAACTTCGCTGTTGGGAATGTGCAGAAGACATATGGCCCTTGGAGAATCATAGTGACCTGTGGTGAGCTTAATCAAGTACAGACTCCAATTGCAGTTATGACTACAGATAAGCTTTTATTTATCTATTATTTGGCATGAAGTTATTTGGATCTATCAAAAAATTGTTTTGCTCCTTGTTAAGGAAGAACATCAGAAACAATTAGGTTTTACTTGGAAAGGACAACTATACACCTTCAATGTTCGACGTCAGAGTTATATCAAGTCTTTAGGCATATGCCGGTAATGTAGTCCCCCAGGTCTTGATAAAATTTCGCTTCTACAATACCACACTGGTCCATTCCATTAATGACATTATTGTGATTGGAACTATTGAGCAAGAATATTGTGTTTTGTTCTTACTAGAAAAGACACTATGGATATAGGGTTACTTTCCTCATACATAATGCTACTATCAGACCTACCACAGATTATCAAAAGCTTCAACGCCACCATGTTTATCCACATGGTAATAATTCTGACCAAATAATTTACTTCAAAGAAATGAATCAAGACAATGGCTCACTTGAAACTTGAAACAATGGCAGAGAAGCTTTTGAGTTCTCAGTTATAATTGCAGCTGGGGCAATATTTTGGGCTGCAGCAAGGTTCTCCAGGAGGCTGTAGGAGCTTTGAATTAACATTGAACACATGGTTTTTCTTCTCTAATTGCTAGGTTGCATATTCCAGGAATTAAGAGGTGAAAACAGGAGTGATGCCAATGGCTGGGGAAAGTACTACCAGAAAATACAAGCATTCTATTGAATTGGAAGTTAAGTTTACTCTTTGTGCACTGAATCATCCACTAAAGAAAAGATTTTCCATTCTGGCTATGACCATCCTGATTACCAAGAAGACACTAATCTACTATTTCATAATAGAGATAAGTAAAAGTGTGTCTGTAATACAGAGGTCCTTCCTCAGGGTTTCTCTTACTATCATTCCAGGAAGTTAAAGTCAATGGAAGGCCACAGCAAGTCAATGGGTGAAGGATTATCAAGTCCCAGAACTTTCAGGAGTAAAGATTCAGATCACCACCCAGGGAAAGAACCTTGACCACCTGAACACTGAAATAAAAGGGAATAACAGGATGTGTAGTTGTAGTAGGTACTTATGAATAGGAGTTATGAACACATGATCAATTAAAGAAAGGAAGATTGTAACTATCATGTCTATTTCTTCCTGTCCTCCTTATTTTGTTATGAATCTGGGTGTATATTTCTGAAATATATGTATATGTGTGTCTTAGTGCATTATCATGAAAAGTTGGATATATTGACTTTACAGCATAGTATTTATGAAATGCATTAACTTTATGTAACAGTTGTTAGTTACAAGAGTAATGCTCCAATACTAATATTAAGTAATACCCTTAGACTATCAAAGACTAATGTGAATGGTATCAGATTTCTTTGCATCCTTGAGTGCATGATGTCCATGATGCAGGACATTTGCATCATGTTAGGTGGATGAGCATGTTCATTGGCCATGGGATTTGTTGGAATTCTGCCAAGCAAATTCACCATTTCACTGAGGTATTTGAATTCTCTTAGCTATGGTGAATTTGCTTGGCAGAATTCCAACAAATTCCTATCCACTTACCCTCTTGATAATAAAAAAAATTCAAAACAAATCATATTGCCAGAATTTTCATATCTGAAGTATTTTTAAGTGAGTTATCCATAGGACAACTGGCTCAACTCTCCCTTAATAATATCTCCAGGTTCATCTTTTCACAAAGATGTTGGTTTGTTAAGACTTGCTGTCTCTCTCCCTCAGGTGGGAGGGTAAGCGAGGCCCACAGTTTATCCATCTTCCTCAACCCATACTGCTCCTTTTCACAGAACCCTGCCCTTTGAGACTGGCTAAAACTCGTAATCCTCATTGGCCATGTCGATGGCCCAAACAAATTTCTCCTGCTGGGCTTTGTTGTAAATTTTCTCAAATGGGACCCCCCACCCTTCTTGCACCAAGCTACTGTGATCCTAGGGTCCACATAATTGAGTTTAGAGATTCCCAAAGCAACTTGATTATTCCCTTCTCAGTCTGGGCCTGACTTCCAACTCCATCAACTCTTCCTCTAGTCTCTGCACAGCCCCCTTCTTTGACTCTGCTACCTTCTTGGTCTTTGCATCCTCCATGACTTTGGCATCAGCCTTAGCTCTTTTCAGGTACCTCCAGGCACCTGTTAGCTGATCCTTCTTGGAACCTTAGACTAAAAGTTCATCATAGATGTCTCAAATATTTTTGGTGGTGCCCTCTGATTCTTTGGTTACAAAGAATCGCAATAAAACCATGGTTGGAATCAGTATTGACTCCAAACTATTTTAAATTTCCAGCTGATTCCTCCCCCATGCTACTCCAAGAGGCTCACCCCACCTCTAGCCTCCAACCCAAGCCCTGAGGACAGTGATCTGCTGCCTCCACTCCTTCCTCTCACTGGGTCACTGCTGTCACCTGGGTTACTGCTGATGCTCTCGCTCTCTGCTCTTTCCTAATCCCTTGCAAAGCCATACCCTTGCACTCAGCAATACTAAGGCGTGTCTCGGCTCTCTAAATTTTCATTTATATGCACCTTTCAGACTGGGCCTCATTAAAGAAGTTTCAACTCAACATGAGGTACTGACACATATACTTTGAAACATATATTTTAATTTTTAAAAGCTTTTCCTTTCAAAGCTATGGTTCCTCATACTAATTTATACCTCAACTAGGTTATTTTTTGTAGCATGTGTATAATTTTATATGTATTATGAGAAATTTTAAATGTTTTTTAGTCATTATCAAGTTATCATTCTTTTCTAATATTGTTAAGCAGAATTAACTATTTCTGTTGTGGTATATATTGCTAATATCTACATATATGAATAATACATTTATTCTACACACATAAAAATATATTTCCCACATCTTACCATCACAATATGCACAAAGTTACTGCTAAACTATCATTATTTTTCCACTGTGTTGAACCTCTTAATGATATGCCTTAGAATGAGACAAGCTCACCTCTTCTCTGACACTGGTGAATTTTTTCCTCTTACTTATTGAGCAGTATTTATATTGCTCTTCTCTAATGCATTCTTTCCCCACCCATGTTTAGTACAGTTTCTCAGGACATATATATTAAGGGGAAGCAGACATCTCTCAAGCCCTGTGAACTTTACTCTAGTAATGTATATGGAAAATAAGTAAAAAATAGTAATGATATCTCTCCACCACCACCACTTTTTCTTTCTTTTCAAGTAATGTGGAATTTTAAGTATCTAGAAATAACTTACAAAAAAGATAAATAAATAAAAGCACAACAGCAAATACTTTTAATCCCAAAGCCGTGTTATCTCACACAAACCAGGATACTCTTGAGAGCTGACTTGTTTTCTCTAATAGATGTGGTTGAATCAATTTATATTCTTCACAAAAATCAAACATTAAAATAAGCTAACTGTACAGATTGTCACTCAAAATGTTACAGATGTTGCTCTCTGGAAAAAAATGGGTTTAATGGAGTGATTTGCTCCCTTTTTGCTTTTTGGGAAGTCAATAACTTCTAATTCAATACAGCCCAACAATAAAAGTTCAGAGGCTTAACTATAAAATGTAGTTATAAAATAAAATGTTTCAGTTTAGTGGTAGAACATTTGCCTACCTAATAGGTGTGAGGCCCTGGGTTCAATTCCCAGTTTCAGAATAAATAAATAAATAAATAAATAAATAAATAAATAAATAAAAGTTCTTTAGTGACCTAAAAAAATGATTCTTTTCCTATTGTTCTGATATGTACCTCTGCTCCCCCAAAACAGGTCTCTTCATTGTCCCTAGAATTTCAAATTATTCCAACCTTGAGTCCCATTTGTTCCTCCATTGGAAACCTTCCCCCTGGTTGGGCTAATCCAGATTTAAAAGCCTGGCTCAAGTCACAGTGCCAGTGATTATATTTAGCTGAGTATTAACATTCACAAGAAGAGTATTTTTCTCACATGTAGTACATTTGCATGAATTCACTCTCTCAATTTTTATGTTTTAAGAAAGCTTTAAGCTTGCTGTTGAAATTCCTTGTATCAATAACCCCAAAACTGGTTGTTCTAATTATAGCAGCATGCTACAAATGAGTGTTTTTTAAAGTGTTAATATTAAATCCTTTACTTTATCCTGAACACTGTAATGTTAAATTAGTGGATGGAATTGGCAGTCTATGAATGATAAATTTTGTATGGTTTTCTTGGGTGTATCAGTTTTGTGTGGAGTTTCAAGAATCCATCAAGCTTAAGTTTTACATGTCAGAATATTTGTACATTTTTAAATAAAGCTGATAATTAACAGGTTAAAAAAAAAGTATTGCAACAGCTCAAGTGGCACAGTTCTAAGAAAGAATCTTTACTGGAATATTTTTGTCCGGGGCTGTGAGATCCTTCAGCTGTTGCTATAGTGCGATGGAGGTTATTAAGGATGGAACACCTTGGCTGTCCAGCCCTCCATGAGATCCTGAAGGTGTTTGTTTAGAATACCAGTATTTAGTCTATCCAGAAGATTATCCTCAGGCTGCTTGCTCTCCATAAATAGTTGCAAGTTCTTAAAAACTCCTTTCTCAACTGGGACCTGGTTATGGTATCTGATTGAGTCCTTCCCAAGGAAGTGAAACCCTACCATACATTCCCGACCATCCAATTCTGCGTGCAGATTGATGTGCATCACAGAAAGTGAACAACAACCTGCAGTGTCTGCCGTTTCTCCTTCCTCCTTCTCATTGCCTGCTCTCAGAGCAAGCTTGTCAATGAAGTATAGAGCTACAGCTCTCTGCTGGACTTTCATGTCTTTGGACTTCCAGTCTTCCCCAAACTGGTTTCAGATCTTGTCCATACACTTCTTCAGCCACTGAACAATCTCACATTTCTGTCACTCTTTCTCACCTTTGATTTGTGACCTGGGATTTAGCCTGATGCATTTAATGGAACCTTGGATGTTCTCTGTCCAAGAGACCAGTCAAGTAACTTTGATATCATGCTGTACCTCTTTCCATATACTATTCCTGGAGGAGGAGAAAGAACCTTGGCTTCTTTGCTACAGTGGATGATTATGTCCTCAGACATGATCCTTCTTTTCAGCATGCTTGTCTTGGGGTGGTTGCCAAGGAAAAGCCCAGGAATCTCTATCTTGAAGTTGGCAATCCTCTCTCCAGGGTGATCCATAACACAGAAGCCATATTCTTTCAGTAATTTTTCATTTTTCTTTGATTTTCAATTTCTCTTCCTTGCTCATCTGTTTCTGAGCTTCTGACTGAGTTTTGAAATACTGGTTCATAAGAGTAAAATCACATTTACTTAGATTGGTGACTGAATTCTTCTCTTCATTAGTCATTTCCTTTCTCCAGTCATTAAAGAAATTTTATCTAAATATTTCCTTAGTCGTAAATTCATGGTCGAGCCTTTTTGCAAAGAATGTGACTACTTCTTCAGCTTCATGACTTTACCATCATGGTAAACCTTGATGCTCTCTGGAAGAGGCTCACATGGCGGAGCAAACACGGGACCTTCATGTTCTAAGAAATTCCATTTGAAACCTCCAGGCTAGTATTTCTTCCTCCCACCATTTCCACTTCTGCACCTCTTCTTTCTTCAGCTTCTTTTTCTTGTTGTCTGCCTGAGGAACTTTTTATCTCTATTCTTGGGGTTTTTTAGTTTACCATCCTCTTCTCTAGTTTTCCTTTCCTCTCCTTCTTGATATCTTCTATTTTGACTTTCTTAGGTTTATAATCAGCATCATCCTCATCTCGAGGTCTCCTCAATGGCTTTATGTCCTCTTTACGAGAAGCAAAATAGCCATCCTCCTCAGGATCCTCTTTAATTCGTGATGGGCTAGAGAAGCCATTATCCTTCTTTATTTTTGCATCTCTGGAGGCTCTAATCTTTTCCTCCTTTGTTTTTCCTTGTCTCTGAATTTGTGTTTATCCTTTGGCTTTTCTGAGCTCCCACTTTTGCCTTCGGTTCTCTCCTTCTCTGTGTGTTTCTTTTCAGAATCTTTATGTACAGGATTGCTATGCTTGGATTTCTCCTGGTCCTTCTCTTTGTCTTTCTTGTGCTCTTTATGCCGGTGCTCTCTATCTTTGTGTTCATGACAATCATTCAATCAGAAATGCGCTTCCATCTGGGAATCGTGGTGGAGGTGGTCCCCATTCATGTTGGCTAGAGTGGCGGGCTGTGTGGGGGAGATATGCACAGTCGGGCAGGCGGCCGACCCCAGAGGGCCGGCAGAAGCGCGGGTAAGCAGCGCTGGCTGCGGGGCCCACATTCCCAGAACCGCTGAGGCAGCGACTGCTGGGCAGGCAGGGGAAACAGACCCCAGCAGTTGTATAACAGCCTAAGTTCATATTTCTGAAAACCTCACTTTTAATAATGAGTAAAATGGATAGAGAGATCAATAAGAAATAGAGGATGTGAACAACACCATAATCCAACATATACAGAATTATACTGAAAGCCCTGCCCAAGGAAGAATGGAATTCTCAATTGCAAATGAAGCTCTCCTAAGACAACCACATAGTAGGTCAAAGGCCCGGTCTCAATAGGCTTACATATTTAAATCGTATAAAATATCTTTACCAACTACAATATAGTTGACCTAGAAATCAATAACTACGGAAATTTAAATGTTTACATACATGAAAAGAACACACTACATGCAATAGATAAAAAGAGATGAAAAGAGAAACTATAAAATATTTTGCAATAAATAAAAATAAAAGCACATCCTACCAAAGTTTTGGTACAGAACAAATGTAAAACTCGCGAAAGGGCAGCGGGTAGCCAAAAGAAGTAAGCTCACCAAGGCAGCCGGTTCACCAGAGTCAGACAAAAGTAGTGGCTTGATTTTATTAGAGTCTGGTCCAGGTTGAAATCTCCAGCCACCCGGGGTGAAAGTCGGGGTGGGAGAGCCAGAAGAAATCGCTCGTGGCTTTGGCTGCTCAGGGTTTTTATACAGAGAAAAGGGGTCAAGGATCCTGCCCAGGAAAAGGTGGACGCAAGGTGGATGTCAGGGTCAGCAGGTCTGCCTCATTGGTCACTTCTGGCACAGTGTGTTGCTAGGTGACCTTGCTCCCTCCCCCTGCAGCCACCCAATTTGATCTGATATTCTGACCTTTTTGGTGATACAGGGCGCTGGAGTCTGTCTGGCTACTTCCTGCATGGTTGGGGGTGTCCTGGAAAAAAAAGGATTTGGGGTCTGGGTCCATGGGGAGGCGGCTGTCAGGATGCAGGAGCATTTGGTTGTATGTCATTCTGGCAACCTCACTCATGCAGCTCTGGGCAAATTCAGATGCAGGAGAGTTTTCTCAATGAGTTCAGTTTCTCAGTCTGGTTTCGTTGATGCACTAGTAGTATTCTACCTCTAGGAATAGACATGTTCCTCCTTTGTTCACTGTCAGAAGATCTAGTGCTCAGTGGTTCTGTAAGGAAACTTGGGCAATAGATGTTATTTGTCCCTGTAGGGATACCAGGGTTTGAACAGGCCAGATTAATTCAACTTCACTATATAGAATCAATTGAGGAACTAAAGTGGAGGGCACACAGAAAGCGAAGGGCATATTGGGATCTAATTTTTGACAGAGTACCATTTCACCAGAAAAATAATCCTCGAGGAGCAAACAACAAATGCATTTGTCATAGGAAAATTTTAAGTCTATGTGACTACATTAAAGAGTAAGTCTAATCTCAAAAGAAATAGCTGAATTTTAAATCCTAGGGAAGTGATACTTAAAAATTAAATTGTAAGTAGCAAAAGAAAAAAGGCAAATATTAGAGCACAGAAAGCAAAATAGAATATAGAGTAGGAGTAGAGAAAATGGCAAACCCGAAAGCGGATTGTGTAGACAATCATCCACAATGACACAACTTGGCAGACAAAACCATTAGGAAAAATGGAGCTACGACTCACATTACTAAAATTGTAATTGGAAACAAGGATATAACTACTCACCTTATAGAAAGAAGAATGTTAATATTAATATTGGAATGCCAGCATATTAAGAATAACTACACAACACCATATTGGATAACACAATATACAAATGCCTGAAAAGTCACACATTACCAAAATTGACTTCAGAGAAAGAGAAAATATGACTCAATCTATCCGAAGTGTAGACATTAAATTAATAGTGCATAACATCCCAACCAAGAGAAGCCCTGGAACAGATGGCTTCTCTTGTGAATTCTCCCACACTAGCATATGGCAGTAACACCTGATTCTGACAGAGAAGAAATCTAGTGAGACCTTGAATTAGTTTCCTATGGCTGCTGTAGCAGATTCCTGCAAACTTAGAGGTTCACAACAACATGCAATGATTCTTTCACACCTCTGAAAACCAAAGGTGTGAACTCATCTCACAGAGCTGGAATCAATGGTCCATGAGAGGTGTGGTCTCTGCATAAACTCTAGAGGACACTCTACCTCTTGCCCCTTCCACCCTGTGGTGGTAACTGAAATTCCATGGCTTGAGGCCACATCATTTCAATGTTGCTTCCAGTCACACCACCAACTCCTCTTTGTCTATGCTTAAATCTTTCTAATTCCCTTTCAAAGCTTACAGTGCATTGCCTTTAGGGCACCCAATGATAATCCCAAAGTTTTCTCATTCTTCAAATCCTTGATCTAATCCACTCTTCAGAGTCCTTATGGGCCTCAAAGAGAGACATTGTATCATTTCAGAAATTAACCTGAGAATCTTTGGCCCCTTATTGACCCTGCCAGAGTGTTACATGTCACTCATTCTAGGACCTATCTTTCAAATTTTTCCACAAATGCAAAATAATTGCAAAATTAAAAAATTGTTGAAACAATAATTTCAATAGGAGAAATATCATAAATGCAGAGGTGAATATTAGCGCTATACAACATTGCTCCAGGCATAGCAAGGCCATCTCAGCACATTCAATCCTCATGATGTTTTAAACTCCTATTATATTAGTGACAACAGATTACATATGAAGGCTTGGATTTTGCATAATACTGAACTCTCTGAGGATCAAAATTAAGAACTTGAATATTGGATGTACCTTAGTTTTACTGGTGAGAAATATCATCATGTGAACATTCCACACACATTTAGAATCATTTCAGTTAAATGTCTAATTTGCATTCATAAAGTAATGTTTAAAATATAACCAGAAATTAAGCATTTAATACATTGTTATTTGCCATTTAATGAGACCTCACTTTCAAGGCAACATAACAAGAGTTTTGAAATGATCTACCCCATGATGAGATTTTCAGAAAATCACTTAGTCTAAAAGTGTGAGAACTGAAAGAAAATGTGGGTGAAAAAGTCTCAGAAAAGCAGAAAATTAGCTGTCCCCGTGAATGCACTGCTTGTTTATCTTTTAGAAGGTTTATCTCATGCAAAACTCACCATCACCATCAAAGATTCAAAGGCCAACATGTTGGTGCAATCAAGCAAAGAGCTTTATTATTATATTCACTCATTTAATAAACATTTGTTGAGATTCTACTATGACATAGACATTTATTCAATTAGTAATGATCTTACTTGAACAAAATAGACAAAGTCACTGTTCTCGTCGAGTTTATATTCTCATTGGGGCAGATAGTAAGAAATGAGCTAGCAAATACACAGAAGGTGAAGGTTCATGGGGTCTGCGAAGAATGGCATAGGGTAAAGGGACAGTTTCTATGGTGCAATAGAAGAGAATATTTTATAAATTAGCACAGGAGAGGGCACATGACAGGGTCTTATTTCAGAAAAGGTCTGAATTTATTTGAGAATATTCCTCACAGGGAACAGCGTGCAAAGCCCTGAAGCAGAAGCATGATTGAAGTTGTGAAAAAGTAGCAAAGACATAAGTGAGTATGGAATGGGGTACAAGACTGGGGAAGTACCAGTAGAGAGTAGAGCTCAAATTCGTAAAGAATGAATGGGCAGCATTAGCAACTCTAAGCTTTTGCAGAATGAAAAATGACAGTGATATTGGTTTCTCAGGTTAAATTTTAAGTAGTCTGAAATCTGGTACTAATGCATGGATATATTAAAACTGCTTTTATTTTTTGTCAGTATTTTTTGGTAATCTAGTTACTTTATCCCTTTGAAAATTAAAACATGGGCATGGTAATGAGGGTGAGGAGAGGGGCGTGGTGCGGAAGCAGGAAGGGCAGAGGCCAAGGGTCTCTTCCCTGTCCCCTGGCCTCCCCTCTGTACCTCTCCCCTTCCACAATGGAGGAATTTTGTTGTTCTTAGCTCAGAACCTAGTTAAGGATTAGTTATGAACTGCCATTGCAAAAAGCTTCAAAGAAGCACATACTTCTTTTAATAGCATTTTTTCCTCAGATGAATAAATACTCTTGGAGTTCAGAAAGGAAAAAAAAATTAGATATAAATTTACCACTAATATGCAAATTAAATGTTACACTCTTAAACCGTAATCTTTCCTTCAGTGAAACAGAATCAATAGTATATGCATGGACAAATAAGAGAAGATTTATTCTAAATATAGGCTCATGTGATTATAGAAGCCAAGAAGATCCATGATGTTCTGTTTGCAAACTATAGAACCAGGCAGGCTGAGAAGGAGTGTGGGGTGGGGTGAGATACATCTAGTGTATTCTTGGAGATCAAGAATCTGAGATCCAGAGTGAGAGTTATGGATGGCGCAATGCAAGGAGGGAGGGAAAGAAGGAAAGGGAGAGAGAGAATCTGTCCTTTCCACCCCTTTCTCTTCTATTTAGGCAAGCTCTGGAGGTTTTGGATAGGGACCAACCACTCTGAGAAGGGCACACCTTCTTCACTAAGTCTCCTGATTTAGGCAGCACTCTCTTTTGGAAACGTCCTTACAGACACACACACATACACACACATACACACACACACACAGAGAAAAAGGTTTATTAGCTGCCTAGATATCCCTAATCTGGTCATATTAACACATGAAAGTAGCCACCACAGTAGTCACATTACATATATGCTGGTTAATTTGCCACATGCGTGTACATGTGTCATCACAGGACACCCACATGCACTTTTCCTGTTTGTGAACTTCTCATGCATTGTTGTACATACATTCATAGGGACATGGGTAGAAAAGTTAGATGGAAATAATTGGATGTTCAATATTCCTCCTAACCATTTGCATAAACAGCAACTACAAATTAGACACATCCACCTTCAGAGATTGTGTTTCCAGACATAGTATTTCCTTTTTTTTCTAGCAACAGAGTTATGCAGAGGTAAATGTATCACTTCAGGAACCCAGATGTTGCTCATTACCTGGGTAAGATCTAAGAGGTAAGAATATAGTTTTTTGTTTTTGGTTTTGTTTTTGTTTTTTGCATCCTAGTTAGAATCAAATTCCTAAAGATTATTCTGCCTCCCAAATGAACTTGGTGAAAGCACTCTTGACCTCCTTGTTTCTTAGGCTGTAGACCATAGGATTGAGCATTGGGATGACCATAGTATAGAACACAGAAACAATTTTATCAGTGTCCATGGAGTGACTGGAGCTGGGCTGTAAGTACATGAAGATTAGGGTCCCGTAGAAAATGGAGACTGCAGTGAAGTGGGAGGCACAGGTAGATATAGCCTTCCTATGTCCTGTACCTGAGCGCATCTTTAAGATTGTGCTAAAAATAAATATGTAGGATATTAAGATAATAAGGAGAGCAAAAAACACATTGAAGGCACATACAGGAAGAAGAACAAGCTCATTCACGTGTCTATCAGAGCAAGAGAGAGCCATAACTGCTGGAATATCACAGAAGAAGTGATGGACAACATTGGACTTGCAGAAGGTGAGACTGAAGGTGTCCCCAATGTATAAGGAGGAACTCAAGAAACCACAGAAATAGGAGCCCATGACCAGATATGCACACACCCTGGTTGTCATGGTGGTAGTGTAGTGTAGGGGCTTGCACACTGCTGCATAGCGATCATAGGCCATTGAGGCCAACAGGTAATTTTCCACAGTAGCAAAGCTTGTAAAAAAGAACATCTGAGCAGCACAAGCATTGTAAGAAATTATTTCATTTCCTACAAGGAGTCCAGCCATGACTGTGGGAGTGACAGCTGAAGAGTAGCAAATGTCCACCAGAGACAGGTTACCAAGGAAGAAGTACATGGGAGTGTGGAGACGGGAGTCCAAGATGATCAACAGGATCATCCCCAGGTTCCCAACCAGAGTGATGGTGTAGATGAGCAGGAATGTCACAAAGAGGGGAAGCTGCAGAGCTGGGTCACTGGTCAGTCCCAGCAGGATGAACTGTGTCACCTCTGTCCTGTTCTTCATCAATGTTGCCTATGAATTTCTAGATTCTTGGAACAGAATGATTAAAAAAATGAATTGAAAGTGAAATTATAAATACTATGTGTAACCTTTTTTGTTCCAATAACTTCAAGATACTTCAGAAAACACATGGGCTTAAAAATGAATTTTTTATATTACTTATTTGCAAGGTTAAATGATATTATTCTGAGTAATTTTAACATGTCATCTATCCAATATTGGATTTTATCAGTATTTTATTTATATGACTGAGATATAGATTATTTGATATCCTGACCAAAATGGCTTTTCTGGTAAAGCTTTCTGTCCATTCATTTCTTCTGAACACAGTAAATGCTGACACTTCCATGTTGCTTATCTGCCAAGAAACACTGAACACAGTAGATATGAGTCTACTATTCTCTCAAAAATATTCGGAGCTTGGTTGGTTGCTGAATTCTAGGGCTTGAGAATTTTATTAATATTTACACAGGTATTATTTATCTATCTCTGCTCTAGCCTCATGCCAACTGTTAACCTATGCCTAGTGGTTACCCAGTCTAATGGTCTATAATGAATCAATAGTCAGTTGAATCTACCAATATCACAATTACTCCTTGCCTGCTTCATTTGAACTCAGTATTTGGGGTTTCACAGTGAACTCAGTGATTTCATTGGTTTAGTATGTTTTTCTCTCATTAGAGAAAAAATAACCAAGCAAACAAACATAAGGTTAAAATAATTCATTTAAGAGTCCTAAGTGAATTAACAAATGCAGTCTGACCTACATTTTAACTTTCCCCAACAATCTCAAGCTTATTATAACCAAAACATTATATATATATACATACACACACACACACACACACACACATACACACACACACACATATATACATTGACAGTGGTGTGGTTGGAAGCATAAACTTTGGATAATTTGAAGATGAGTTTAATTCTTGGCTCATCATAGCACACCTCCATGTGCCTATTAGGTTTGTTAAATGGCTGGTGTGGTGGGAGCATATTCCAACTGCAGAGGCGTTGAGAGCAGGCACATCACCACATGTAGCAGACATAGAGCTTAAGTGCATGAAAAACATGCATATCAGTCTGACCATTTACCTCCTAGCAGACCTCCCTCCTAACCCAGCTCTCCTCCCTGAACATCATATTCCTATCTACTAAATGAATACATTACTGATAGCTACTGTCAGGTGTCTTTGTGAGAATGGAATGTGACAATTCACAACAAGGGAATAGCTCTAGCTTTATTATTAGGGTGGGCGAGTGGTCTTTAAGTTGGTTTCCTCAAGGCGGATGCTGACCTGCAGACCTTTATATTCATGTGCATTTTAGAGACTTGAAGCATCTCCCCAAATTTGCCATTTCTGCCTCTCCAGCACCACTGAAATTTCCTGTGCTCCCTGTGTTTCTCAGTACTCACTCCAAGCACGTGATTACTACTCTTACAATTCCAGTTGAGCCACCCCTTTTTAAAATTTCTTCCTTGAAATCCATATTTTAGTGTGAAAGAACTCATTTTTAAACATTCTTTCTCCTGCTGCTGTCATGACATAGCCACATCACAGAGGTGAGCATTGGAACTTCCCAGTCTGTGGACTGTCATTAGCCCACAGATCTATTTTGGTGGCAAATTCCTCCTTGTAATACATTTTGAGTCTCTTCTTGTGTACTAACAATATTTTACATTTCTTGTTAGAACTGAAACTTTTGGAAGGACATTCATCCAATCCTAAGCACTCTTCCCTCCACATTTCTCCTAAGCCTCTGTCAACTTCATGTTGCAAGTCAGCCACTCACCGAACACATTTATTGCAGCCTTTACTATGGAGGTCCATCTTTAACAAATACCCTGTTCCACAACCAGTGAAAAGGACTCTGCATATATGTGGGGAGACAGGAAAGTAGCATTATTATTCTTCCATCATCCTTAGGGAATTCAGGGTTTGAAAAGTTATGCAGTACTCTAAAATAGCACGATTCAGTAGGAGAAAGACTCTAGATTCAAGAATTAAAACCACCTTCAACCTCACCAAAGTCTATGCTCTTATCCACATCACTGTCCACAACTATAGAGGTGCTACAACGAGCAATAGCAAATGTGAGATTGTGGGAAAAAAAGGTTACAATGCAGTTCATAGCCTGGTGATTAGTTTAGAACCCTTCTGTAGCTTAAATCAGGATCAATTCATTCCTCTGGTATTTGTCTTGTTTGCTTAACTCCAGTGAGAAGTAAATATATAGTGAACAAAATTGAAAGTGTTATTAAGTCAATCACAACCTCATGAGTCTTCATTTTGTTCAGATTTTTGGACATGTAAGTAGAAATTGTCATCAGAGTCTCCAAATTACCTTCTATGAAAAATTTCTCATTTATACCCCAAACTCATCTCACTATGTTTAGAAACATGTTGAAATTATCTATTTCTCTTTTTAAAATAACTTATAGGAGGGGTAGCTCCCCTCCTGCTTTTTCACACTTTACACTTCTCACTAAAATATTTATGAAATATAAAAGCTTACCAGTTAACTGGAAGAGAATCCATCCAGAAGAAGGATTCTGAAATCGTAATCAGTCGTTGGAATGTGCATAAGATTATTAGAGGAGCTCTGTTTCAGATAGTGGTCACAAGGTTCCCTTTCTTTAAGGCTTGGACAAATGGAGTATTGAACATTAGCACAGATCACATTCTGAACTCTGATGACTTATCTCTGTGGCCTTGGAAAAGTCATTTACCTCCTCCTTAAAAAAAAAAAAATGTTAAGATTACTTCTTTCGTATAATTCTCAGAATTGAGTCTATAAATAACAATTAAAGGATTATGAAACATCATATCTAGAGGTTCTCATTTAAAAGTCTACCTGTGTGATTTTTATCTTTGAAGGTTTGCCTGATCATGGTTGAAGGTTCACAGCGAATCCTCAGATCGGAAGGTCTGTGTGTGCTCACAATGGTCGTTATGCAGATGAATAAACAATGTCCAAGGACGCATGGTCTCGAGTGTGTTCCTTCTGAAATAGGTCATTTTGAGATGTATTGGGATTTGACAGGCTAGAGCATGGAGATCTGGAGAAAATCATGCAGATTTGAGACCTCTGGAGATTGTCCTCATGAGAATATCTACAGTTCCTGATCTGACTTTTCTAGAGAAGAAGCAATTAAACTATTTGTGGAGATCAAACTGGTTGGCTCGAAGACCACATTGTACAGCCTTTGGTTATTTTTCAAATAAAAATAAAAGCATAATTAAATAAAGTAAAATTAATTATTAAAAAGGAATTAAGGAAAGGCTATGAAAGGAACCTCAAAAATAAATTTAAAAGCAAGTATTATTGAAGTTTTTCATAACCTCAGTACTTTCACTACATGGTTTCAAAATACATAAAATATTAATTATATCACTATGTTTATGGGCACAAAATATAATAAGATATAATTTGTGACAAAAATTTCATAAGCAAGGTATTTGAATACTGCTGGAGGTTCTTTGGAATAACCCAGACGAGGGCCCCAGCACTCTCTTGGGTGTTGAATATGCGTGCCCACCTGCATATTTGTACTTATCTACCCCTACAATCCCTTAAATCTATTTCCTATAATGTGTGTGTGCATGCATAATTTATTCTCAATTGGTTTTGATTGTCTATAATTGTATTATTCCTTCTTTTATTCTGATTGTCTGGAGAACCTGCCCAAACCAGAATTTGGTACTAAAATTTGTTCTAAAGAAACAGGATTTTAAGAGTTTTTCTGGTTTGGTTCTGGAATCTCTGGAATGGACCCCTAAAGTTGTCACTTTCAAAACACAAAGGAGTCTATTTTCAGTAGTAAAGAGAGCATGTTATGATCTCACAATAGAGATACACAAAATATCACCCTTGACCCTTCTAGTAAAATACTGAAAGCAAAGATCTGAGTAACTATGTGCTATGATTCGAATTATGTGTCCACTCAAAATTCCCTATGGTGGAACCTAAGATCCAGTGTGGTCACTTTAAATCACAGGGCTAATCCTAAAGAGGGGACTAAGTCTGTTTGGAGGTGAATAAGCTTTGTTGCATGATTAGATCAATATGCTTAGAAAAAGACTTGACAAAAATATCTGGGACTCTTCCTTTCTGAACCACTGTATGAAGACACAGCATTCTCCCGTTCTATCATGGGAGAATGCACAGGCCTTACCCTGCCCCCTCTCACCATGGGAAATGATAGCAAAGAGGTGACTTACGAGGAACAGGACATCACGAGACACCAAATCTCCTGCTACTCTGATCTAGGACTTTCCATTCATGAGAGCTATAGAATAATAGATTTCCATTTCTTATAAATTATTACATTAAAGTTATGCTGCTATAGCAATAGGAATGGTCTAAGACATCATGTATGTGATACTTTTGAAATAATGAGAATACTGAAATTGCTAGTTGTTCCTAATGTAGCTGGAGAAAGTGGAAGAAAAACACATGAGCTCAGGAATTTGAATTACCATCCTTAACACTAAATAAAGTACCTGGATGCTTCCAAATTTGTCCTAAAAGAGGCTTATGTACTGCATCCACTGTGCTGAGACTACTGAGACAAATTCAATTATGTGAGTAGCTGGTTGAAATAACAACAATATTCCTTGCCTCTCAATTTGTCCACCATGAAGTTGAGACATGATTTGTGAGGGTGTAGTATCTTGAATGCTGGTAGGCAGATGTTCAGGAAGACCCTGATGAAGCTGGAGATATCGACCCCCTAAATTCTGATGAGTCCACTTTGTAAGGAGAATTAACTTTTCTAACCCCAACAGAAACAACTCTATACTCCGGCTTAGGGAACTAATCCTGCATTGCTCCCAGAAATTTTAATAGGCTGCCCTGATTCAGGAGACCTACAAGACAAGAATGGTTCTCTTTAAGACCCATCCTCATCTCCCTTTGCTTCTAGTTCTCAAGTCGCAGAAGGCCACTAAACAACATATTATATATAAGGAGATGCGCTCACCCACACATAAACTACCAGAGTTTTCTAATTCATACAGTAAGACATCTTGTGCACACACATGGGAAGAAAAATAAATGGTGTGGACTTTGTAAAGGAAGAGAAAGCTAAATCGGGCTTAACAAACCAATACAAGGCCCACAAATAATAGATCCTGCATTAAATTTTGCATTTCAAGAAGTTAGAATGGGCTTAACAAGTTGTTTATTTGGCTGAAACATATAACAAAATGTATTTAACCCTATGTGAACTAAAAACTCCTGATACATTTTGACTCAATGTACATGAAGAAATTAAAAGCCTAATGGAAACTGGAGTTGGAGTGGATTTATTATTTTAAACCTGCTTAACCACTGTGGATGGTGAGAACCACATTCCTCTTACCACAGCTGAGAGCAGTAATTTTTTGAGGGGAGCCAAGTGTCCTTGGAGAACTCTATGAATCACAATTGTCTGCAGGTCAAATCAAAAAGTGGGAACTCATATCACTGAATTGGGAAACTCTAAAATAATGGAAGTGATTGAATCCTATTGTGGCCAGGGCCAACTGTCAGCTCTCAAGAGGCAAAGGAAAGAAAGATGGGTGTCGGGCTGGGGATATAGCTCACTTGGTAGAGTGCCTGCCTTGCAAGCACAAGGCCCTGGGTTCAATTCCCAGCACCCAGCACTGCCAAAAAGAAAGAAAGAAAGAAAGAAAGAAAGAAAGAAAGAAAGAAAGAAAGAAAGAAAGAAAGAAAGAAAGGTGGGTGTGATTCAAAACAGAAGTAAGAATAGCGTGACTTATGCAATCTCATAGGATTGACTAGATTACTACAGAGTTTAGGGAAGTGAAATGAAAAATAAGCATATAAATTCTAATTTGATATGTATGGGCAGAAATTCTAGGTGAAAGTGAAAAAAATCTACCTGAACTATAAGACCACACAGTTAGAATCCATATATCAATTCCTACAGTTCAGTGAGCTTATGTACAAAGGTCCCAACATAGTCAAATATTGCCCTGCTGATCTATCTCCTGGCTGTCTCCCAAAGTTTCAATGATCTTTTACCAAGATAACTGGTCTTCTTGTAGAAACTACAAGATTTTGGGAACTACTCAACAATGTATTTAACTACCCCTCACAGAAGACCTCAAACCTCAGTGTGGCATTCCAGTAAGAGTAAAGCTCTCTGGAGGCCAGGTTATCACTGGAATTTAGGGTCAGTTCCCGGTCACACGTGGCCCAGTGGAATTGGAATTCCATTTTGTGGTCAATGCCACAGTTCCAAAGTTCCTCGTTGGAATAGTTATACTCCGTAGCTTCATGATCTCTGACTTGTGAAGTGATGGTTGTTATGGGGATAAGGATCAAGTAGAAGACATTGGAACTGTCTCCCTTTTGGAAATAGTAAACCAGGAACAACACCTGACTTCTTGAAGAATTACAGACTAGTGTCTCCATCAAGGATCTATAAGATATGTGAGTACTGAGTCCCTTGCAGACCCATCAACCTAGCTATTGATCATTAGAGAATAGTAGTGAGTGGACAGATGGACATTGGAGAATAACAGTGAATTAGAGTGAGATTAATCAGATTTGGAAGCCGACTGCAACTACTATTCCTGAAGTGCATTCATAGTTACTGGTATTTGAGATGCAGCTATTTGACTCATCATTTTTTTTTTTTTTTTTTACTCTTGATAATGAAGACCACCAGAAACAATTAGGTTTTACTTGGAAAGAACAGATATATGCCAACAATGTTCTACATCAGTGGTATATCAACTCCTCAGGCATATGTGGCAATTTAAACCTTAGGGATCTTGGTAAGATTTCCTTTCTAAATCCCACACTGGCCCATTCCATTAACCTTATTGTGTTTGGACCTAATGAGCAAGAAATATCAAACACGGTAGGATTATTAAGAAGGCATTTCCATGCCCCAAAGAGGAATTACATATCAGAAATTCAGAAACTTTTTATCTCAAAGGCCATTCTAGGAATCCAGTCCTGGGGGAATATATAGAGGTGTCCCTTATAAATAAAGAATAAGCAATGTGTCTGTTCGTCTTCACACCAAGCAAGGGCACATCACCTGGTGATCCTGTTTGAATTTTTTAAAAAATTTACTCTTTCTTTTTATATGTAACACATGGTAGGTAAAGATTCACAGGGTCTGTGGAAAATGAAGGGATAAAGGAGCGGTTTCCATAGTGCAATGAAAGTAGGTACTTTATAAAGGAGCACAGGAGAGAGCCCATGACAGGGTCCTGACTCAGGAAAGGTCTGAATGGACCGAGTACTCCTCACAGGGAACAGAGAGTGCAAAGCCCTGAGGCAGCAGCACGATTGGAGTTGTGAAAAATCAGCAAGGGAATAAGTGAGTATGGAAGGGGGTACAAGACTGGGGAAGTGCCAGTAGAGAACACGACTCCAATAAATACATAAGGAAGGGGCAGCATTCACTGTCTCTAAGCTTTTGCAGAAAAATGACACTAATATTGGTTTCCCGGGTTACATTTTAAATAGTCTGAAAACTCATAGTAATACATGAATATATTAAAACTGCTTATGGTTTTCCCCTATATTTTTGGTAATCAGGGGTTCTCTTTCACTTCAGAAATTAGAATATGCTCATGTTGGTTGTATAAAATGTCTCAAACAGA
The DNA here is from genome assembly GCA_020662805.1 of Glaucomys volans. Classification (NCBI taxonomy): domain Eukaryota; kingdom Metazoa; phylum Chordata; class Mammalia; order Rodentia; family Sciuridae; genus Glaucomys; species Glaucomys volans. The sequence goes on along the minus strand of JAJEJO010053044.1, from coordinate 52,787 downwards.
AATATTAATTCACATGAGGTGCCTGATTCATGTTTTTCTTAAGTTTAAAAAATCACGTTTTCATTTTATAACAGATCATATTTTTCCTTGAATTAGGACTCTTAGGAGAGTCTAGAAAGAAAAATACTAGCTATATATTTGCATTTAATATGCTAATTAAATATCAAATTATGATTTTTAGACCCTAGTTTTTTTAGTCAGGGTTCCTGTGAAACAGGATAAATTGTGCGTATATGTGTATATATATGTATATATATATATATATATATATATATGAATAAGAGGAGATTTATTGTGGATATAAACACATGTGCTTATAGATTGAGATGCCCATGACTTTCTGTCTGAAAGCTGGAGAACCAGGAACACTGAGAAGGAGGAGACAGGATGCATCTACTGCATCTCTGGGAGACCAAGAATCTGAGAGCCAGTAGCTCTGAGGTCCAGGGTAAGAAATATGATGCCTTAATGCAAGGAGAGAAGCAGAGTAAGAGAGAGAGAACTCATTCTTCAATACCATTCTCTTGTATTCAAGTGAGCTCTTAAATTATTGGATGATGGTCACTCATACTGAGGAGGGTACACTTTCTTCATTAAGTCTACTGATTCAGACGGTACTTTTTGGAAACATCCTCACAAAGAACTAGAAAATGTTTTACTGGTGAACTGGCTATTCCTAATCCAATCATATAAATGCAAAAACGTAATAACCCCCATAGACACAAAACATTGGATTCTGGCAAATTTACCACTGACGTGTATATAACCTCACAGGTCACAGTCATGCTTATTTCTATTCCTTGACTTCTTATGCAATTGTTTTACATACATTCATAGGGACATGGGTGGAAATAATTAGATGAAAAATGACTAAATAACCAATATCTCCAAAAAGGTTCTCACAAGAACATGCCAAGATATCATGCACATTCTCATGTAGGGATTGTGTTTCTAGACCTGTTTCCTTTTCTCCAACTAAAAGGCTTTTGCAGATATAAAGGTATCATTGCAGTAACTTGAATTCAGAGTGAGTTTTCATATATCACACATTACATGAAGAAGATACAGGTATTATAAATCCCAAAAGTTAAAATCAAAATCCTAAAGATTATTTTCCTTCCAAAATGATTTTTGTGAATGCACTCTTGACCTCCTTGTTTCTCAAGCTGTAGACCACAGGGTTCAACATGGGAATGACCATAGTGTAGAACACAGAGGCAATTTTGTCTGTGTCCATGGAGTGACTGGAGCTGGGCTGTAAGTACATGAAGATTAGAGTCCCATAGAAAATGGAGACTGCAGTAAAGTGGGAGGCACAGGTGGATATAGCCTTCTGATGTCCTGCACCAGAGTGCATCTTTAGGATACTGATAAAAATGAATGCATAAGATATCCAGATTACTATGAGAGCAAAAAATATATTGAAGGTGGCTACATATATAAGAACCAGCTCACTAACCTGTCTATCAGAGCAAGAGAGTGTCATGACTGCTGGAACATCACAGAAAAAATGGTGGACCACATTAGACAGACAGAAGGAGAGACTGAATATGCTCCCAGTATAGATGGAGGCATTCAGGAAACCACAGACATAGCAGGCTATAATCAGATATGAACACACACTTGTTGTCATGGTGGTGGTATAATGCAGGGGCTTACAGACTGCTGCATAGCGATCATAGGCCATTGAGGTTAAGAGGTAATTTTCTGCAGTAACAAAACCTGTAATAAAGAACATCTGAGCAGCACAAGAATTGTAGGAGATGACCTCATTTCCAAGAAGGAGCCCTGCCATGACCATGGGAGTTACAGCTGAAGAGTAACCAAAGTCTACCAGAGACAGGTTACCAAGGAAGAAGTACATGGGAGTGTGGAGACGGGAGTCTAAGACAATCAACAGGATCATCCCCAGGTTCCCAACCAGAGTGATGGTGTAGATGAGCAGGAATGTCAGAAAGAGGGGAAGCTGCAGACCTGGGTCATTGGTCAGTCCCAGCAGGATGAACTCTGTCCTGTTCTCCATCAATGTTGTCTGAGGATCACTAGATCATCTATAGCCATGATAAAAAAAAAAAGAACAAAATGAGAAAGGAATTCAACTGAATGGAGAAGTATAAGTGCATGATATTCTTTCATTGTGGCAACAACTTGTACTTTTGAGATTCTCCAGAAAAATAATGGGTTTGACAACCAAATTTAGTGCTTTAAGCATGTACAGAGTTATATACTTTTTAAGGTAAGAAATAATAATAGATCATGTACCTAATTCTAAATTTGTGCAAATGAATCTATCTTCCAGTTCACGTCTCTGTAAAAGCTGACACTTGCACTTGGCTCACCTGACAAGAACTGTGTAGACACTTTATGTGGACACAATCTGCTCTCAATAATGTGTTTGCTTGTTATATTCATATAAATTATTCACCATAAGAAGTGGAGTCATTATTCATAGTCCAAGTATTAATTGACAATCTCTGCTCTGGACCTGTGCCAACATTTAGCCCATGCCAAGTGGTTCCTCTACCTAACAGTCTAAACTGAATTTAAATCAAAATTAAATTTACTAAATTTACAACTGCCTTTTTTTCCCTTTTTGGGGGTTCAAACTCATTGTTTGAGATTTCACAGTGATCTGAGTCCTTGATTCTGTGGTTATTTCATCTTGTTCACGACATGTTTATCTTTCCTCACTGGAGGTAAAAGAAACAAGCAAAAAACCCCCAAAACAAACAAACAAACAAATAAACAAAACCTATAATAGTGAAATGATCCTTCTTTCAATGACAGAATGGTCTGACATGAATTAATGAGATCTGGATTCCATTTCAACCTTTCTCCCATAGTCTCATGCTTATTATCACCAGTAATTCTACACACATAGACTGTAATGGCAGAAAATTTAGATTCTTGTCTATGTTCAAGAAGGGCTTTCTCTTAAACCAGCCCAGCACATCTCTATGCATGGTAGATTTGGTGGGACAACTGGCATGGTGGGAGCATGTTCGACCTTCAAAGGGAATTGTGAGAGAAGTTATATCATCTTGTGGAGCAGGGAGAGAGCTTAGATTCCTGGAAGAGATTCACATCAGACTTACCATTGATCACACAGAAATCACCGGTCCCAGACCAGCTCCCTGTTTCCATCTTCAAGATGAAGGTAATGAGACCTGCTTTGTGAAAGTAATATTAGAAGAAAGTCATGAGACCTATCTGTGAGAATTACAGAAGGTAATACCTAAAGGATGATAGAACTGGGTTTGTAGATCAGCCTAATAGGTGCTAGCTATCATGTTGTTATTGTGTCAGGATCATGTCTTTTTGTAGGTTTGACCAGCTTGCATGCTGTCATGCAGGCCTTGAGTCTGGAGTTTGGGTTGAAACTTCTCTTCCCAAATAGCCTTTCCTTTTGTAGTAGGACCAGTGAGACTCTCTGCCCTCCAGTATTTCTCAGTTTGTCTTTATTCCAACCATATAAATGCTGCTACTGCAATACCATGTGGGCCAATCTTCTAGAAATTTATTCCTTGAAATCCATATTTTATCCATAAGAAACTGTTGTTCTTAAAACTCATTCTTTCTCTCATACTGTCATAGCCACATTACAGTTACCCAGGGTTGAAAGTTCCCTGTTTGTGGGCTGTCTCTAGCTCACTCACTGATCTCTTTTGGTGGCAAGATCAATACTATACAATATTTTATTGCAGTATATCCTTTTATAGTTACCATATTTTCACTTTCTTTATATGAATTAAAATTTTTTAAAGGGTATTCATCCAAAACTAACTAGTATTACTTAACATTTTTCTCCTCAGACTTCGATAGTTTCAGTTTATAAGTCTGCTCCATGAAGATATTTTGTTTGAAAATGTTAACAAACATGATCACTTCTAGAAAATGATAAGAGAGTTACATATATAATATGCTTGTGTGCACATGTGTAAGGTAGTATATAAAACAATTCTTACTTCTTCAATAAGTACACTGAGGGTTTGGGAAGTCATGTGATGCTCTCAAATTACGTGTGTGCTGTGACACTCAAGATTTACAGTTAAAATCACGCCCCAAGAATAAGCCTGAGATGATGGTGAAATAACTCAAATGAAGTTCAGAGCTGTTTAATCCCTTTAGAATTTTAAAGAAGGACCATTTTATTGCTCTGGTTGTTTGCTTTTTAACCTCTGATTAGATCCAAATGTATAGTGATCAAGATAATGTAACACATAGCCCCCCAAAGCATTGTCTATCTTGTTTGCTTGCATTGTGGGGTACCACTTGTCCAATGAATCACTAAAATCCTTAGGATAGCTATTTGACATTCATATCCTGGATTCACTCACTATTTAAATGTATCTTTAAAGTGTCCCTTTTTCAAGTATCTCATGGTAGAGTTGCCTAGTATATATTGTTGCTTACTATGCCTACTTCTTTTGCGTGAATTACACTTCCAACTAAAATGTTCATGTGATGTAAAAGCATGCCAGTTTGCTAGAAAAATAGGAACGGTCAATTCAGAAGAGTCAGTCTGAAATACAATATCATCAGTGGAATATCACATACATGCAAATAGAGGATGTGTCTCTCTCAAGTCCAGGTCCATAGGTTCTGACTTCTCTAAGGGAGGAAAAAAATAAAGAAAACATTAAAATGGATCAGGTTCTGCATTTACTCTTAATTCTTTCTGTTCCCTTTGAAGGGTCCCGTACCTCCTCATTAAAATAAAAGATTGTTTTTCTGACACAATTCACATCTAGTATCTGTAAATAATAAGAGAAGTCTATAACACATCGTGAAGAGAACATCATTTAAAAGTCAACCAATGTGATTTGAAACTTTTTGTTGTTTGTTTTAATTAGTGCATGATGATTATATGTGAGAGTTGGTTCATTTTGACCTATTCATAAATGCATGTAATAATAATTTGCTTCATTTAATCCCCAGCACTTCCACTTACCCTCCTATCTTTCCCCTACTGATCCCCTTCCTCTTCTGTTCGGATTCTTCTATTTACTTTTTGTTTTTTTAATATGCACACTATAATTATACATAAAAGTGGAATTCATTCTGATGTATTCAGACATGCACATAACATAATTTGGTCAATTTCTTTCCCATTTTCTCCCTTTTACCACTCCTCTTCCCTCCTTCCTCTACTCCATTTTCTCCCTTCTATTTGAATGAGATTCCCCCTTTTTAATTCCTTATTTCATTCCAGCTTCCTCATATGAAACATTCATAATTTCCAAGTTTGACTTATTTCACATGGTGTGACTTTTACCTTGAGTTTTTCTCCTGAAAATTTCATAGCAAATCCTCAAGTCAGAAGAAGGTTTGAAGACGCTGATCATGCAGGTGACAAAATGGTGCCGGGTGGCCATGGCATATCGTATATGGTGTGTTCTTTTTAAAACAGTGTGATGTTGAGTCTTTGGGATTTCAGGGGCAAATACATAAAGATCTGGAGAGAAATTACAGAGACTTGGAGACCTCTGGAGAGTTCCCTGTGAGACTAGCTATAACCCCTGATCCTACTTTGCCAGGGAAGAAGCAATTAAACTGCCTATAGGGATCAAACTGGTTATTGTATTTTTATTTTACATTATTTTTAACTGAAAAATGATAATATAAAAGTTTAGATCTTAATTAGGCACTGTGAGATGTTTCTGTGTGTATACATTCTGTAATTTTAAGATCAGATTAAACATATCTGTCTCTTCAAATGTTTATCATTTTCATGTGCTAAAACTTTAGTATTACTTTTTTCTACTCTCATGACATACACAGTACATAAGTGTTATTATGGTCACCTTACTATGTAATGCACACCAGAACTTCTTGCTCCTGTATAATTGTGAATTAATGCCCAACAGTCAAAATTTCCCCATCCCTTCTTCCTCCCTACTGGCCCTAGCTTCTAGTAACCACGATTCAATTCTCAACTTCGATGAGATCAAATTTTCAACATTCCACATATGGGGGAGACCATTCAGTAATTGTCTATGAAGCCTGGCTCATTTCACTTAACACAATGATCCTCAGTTCAGTTGATGCTGTCACAAATGACAGGACTCCAGTCTCTTTTATGACTGAGTAGTATGCTTGGTGTATATGTGCCACGTTTTCTTTACCTATCCATCAGTTGATGGACAGTTTGTTTCCATCCCTCAGTACAGGGTGCTGCAAGCAACACAGGAGTGCAGATGTCTCTTTGACATGCAGATTCCATTTGCTTGGGACTCATTCTCAGTAGGGAGATCGCAGGAGCATGCGGTAGTTCCAGTCTTCATTTTGTGAGGACTCTCCATACAGCTTTGCATCCTGTCTGCACTAAGGCCATTCCCACCAACAGTGAGCAGGATTCCCTTCTCCAGAGCTTGTCAGCACTACTTATTGCTATTCTTTATGTGATAAAGCATTCTTACTGATGTGAGGTGATCTCCTTGTGGTTTTAATTACCATTTCCCTGTGATTTTGAGGATTTTTTGTTTGTTTATTGCTTGACCGTTTGTATGTCTTCTTTTTTTCAGAAATGTCAATTTAGGTCTATTTTACATTTTTTAATAAGGTAATTTGTCCTTCCTTCCTTCCATCTTTCCTTCTTTCCTACCTTCCTCTCCTCCCACTTTCCCTCTTTTCCTCTCATTCTTTTTTCAATTATTATTCCTTTTTATTTCCTCTTGAAATTTGAATTTGCTTCTCACTCAAGATATCAAGCCCATTTCAAATGTACAGTTTTTAATTATTTTCATTCATTTCCAGTTGGTCTCTTCAGTCTGTTTATTGCTCCCTTTGTGCCCAGAAAATTTTTATTATTACATTTTTAATTGTTCTAATTACTTGTAGATGATAGTAGAATGCATTTATTTATTTTGATAAATCATACATAAATGGAGTATAATTTCTTAATTTTCTGATTATACGTATTGTAGGATAACATTGGTCATGCAGTTATATGTACTTGAGGTAATAAACTCTGCTTCACTCTATTATCCTTCTGCTCCCAGAGCCCAAACTTTTTACTTGGATGTAATCTCCTTTGTCTGTTTTTCTTATGTTGCCTGTGCATTGAGAGTCTTCTCCAAAAAAAAAAATCTTTGCCCATTTCAATATATCAAAGCTTTTTCCCTATTTTTTCCCAAGTAGTTTGATAGTTTGCATCTAAATATTTAATGCATCTAAATATTTAATGCATTTTAAATTGATTTTTGAAACCACTGAGAGGTCCTGATCTGGCTTCACCATTGTGCACATAGATAAACAAATTTTCAGCACCATTTATTGAAAAGACTGCTTTCCCCAGTAAGTGGTCTTAGCACCACTGTTAACTGCAGATGTTTGGGTTTACTTCTAGACTATTTTTTTCATCAGTCCACATACCTGCATCTGTTACCATACTGAGTACCACAGCTCTGTAGTTTATTTTGCAATTGGGTAATTTAAGGCTTTCTGCTCTACTCTTGTTGCTCGAGATGGTTGTGTGTATCTGTTTTTGTTTTTGTTTTTATTTTTTCCTGGTTCCATAAAATTTTAGAATTGTTTTTTCTAATTCTTTGAAGAATGCCATTGGTATTTTGAAAGGAATTGCATTGAATCTGTGGACTGCTTTGGATAATACAGATATTTTAACAATACAAATTCTTCTAATCCTTCACATAAAATGTTTCTTGATTTTTTTGTCTTGTTTTTCATCAATGTTTTACAACTTTCATTCTAAAAAAAAAAAAAACCTTTCACTTCATTTTAATTTATTTCTGGGTAATTATTAAATTTATTTATTTTGTAATTATTGTGAATGAAATGGTTTTATTTTTTTCCTTAACACTTCCACTTATTTTCTGTTCTTTTAGGCTGTCATGACATATTTTGACTTATTATACATACATGGAGTACAACTTCCCTTTTTTCTCGTTGTACACGATGTGGAATTACATTGGTTGTGTACTCATGTATGAACATAGGAAAGTTATATATGACTCATTCTACGCTCTTTCCTCTTCCTATTCACCCTCTCTTCCCTTTATTTCCTTTGTCAAATCCAATGAAATTCTATTCTCACCCACCATTGAGTTAGCATCCACATATCTCTGAGAACACTTGTCCTTTGTTTTTTAGAGATTGGCTTATTTCACTTAGCATGATAGTCTCAAGTTCCATCCATTTACCAGCAAATGCCATAATTTAATTCTTCTTTAAGGTTGAGTAATATTCCATGGTGTATATATAGTACATTTTCCTCATCCATTCATCTGTCCAACGGCTCCTAGTTCCATAGTTTGGCTATTGTGAATTGAGCTGCTGTAAACATACTGTAACCTGTCACTATGGTGTGCTGATTTTAAGTCCTTTGGATATAGATAGAGGAGTAGGATAACTAGGTCAAATGGTAGTTCCATTTCAAGTTTTCTGAGGAATCTCTGTACTGCTTTCCAGAGTGGTTGCACCAATTTGCAGTCCCACCAGCAATGTATGGGAATACCTTTCTTTCCACATCCTCACCAACATTTATTGTTACTTGTGTTCTTGATAATCTCTATTCTGACTAGAATGAGATGAAATTTGTGTATCAATCATATGGAATCATGAGTATCATTGGGAACATTCATACATGCATAGAACATACTTTGATCATTTCAAATTCCCATTATCTTCTTTAGCTTCCTTTCCACTATGGCCCTGATCCCCTTCCTTCTTGATGATTGTCTCCTACTACGTTCTACATTTTTTCTGTCTAGGTCTGACATGTGGGAGAAACATGCTATATCTGTCTTTCTGAATCTGGTTTACTTTTACTTGACATGATGATCTCCAGTTCCATCAGTTTTCCTGAAAATGACATGATTGAATTCCTCTATGCAGCTAAAGAATCTTTTGTGTGTGTATGTGTTTATACATATATGTGTGTGTGTATATATATTATACAATGTTTTACATTTTAATACATAATCTCACTGAGTTGCCCAGGCTCACTTTGAACTTGTGATCTTCTCACCTTAGACTCCCAATTTGCTGGGATCACAGGTATGTGCTACTACACCTGGTGTGTCATTTTGATGGAAGATGCACTAAATCTGGATAAGGATTTCTGTTATATAGCCTATTAACAGTACCAGTTCTGTCTACCTACAAACGGGGGAGGCCATCCCATATTCTGGTCTCTTCTTCAATTTCTTTCCTCATTGTTCTATAATTTCATTGTAGAAGCCTTTTACCTCCTTGGTTAGTTTTTTTCCCGTCAACCTATTATACCCAACAAGAACGAGATCATTCAAGCCGTTCACATAAAGCCAAAAGAAACCTTTATTAGAGTTGATCAGCGACGACCACCCATACACCTAAAAATGGTGTGGAGGGGAATGGCACCCTAGTTCCTTCATTGTCAGCATTTATAGGGAAAATGACGTGTGAGTGGGGTGGGCAGTATAGTCACTGTTTCTAGCCAATGCAAGCAAGCCACGCTACAGAAGCAGATGTTAGCGATTAGCGGTTAGCTATCTCTCCCTCCTGATGGTTCAATTATGCCTTTAGGGACTTTCCAACTTCCTTAATTTAAAGGTCACCCCTTGCTTTCCAGGAATTGTTTGTACCATTTCTGGAACATGGTATTTGAGAATTTTATTTTTGGGGGGACTGTAACAAGCCATTGTCAAAGGAATTATTGCCTTGATTTCTCTCTCATCAGGTTCATTATTGGTGTATTGAAAAGCTATTTTGGATGAAATATTCTGTAGATGCTTATTCCATTCATTGATCTGGAGTACAGATTAACTCAGCAGTAACTGCTGATTTTATGTATGGATCTATTAAATCTATATACGGATATCTATATACAGATCTACCTATTAAAGAGAATAGTGTATTATAGTTACTCACTATTATTATATAACGATTTTGCATTCTACTTTGCTCAATTTTTTATCAGATTGAAATGTGTTTTCTTCGAGTCCTTAGGGTCTTGTAAGTGTAAGATCACATCATCTACAAACTGGATTTTTAGCTTTCTTCTTTTCCTATTTGTATCTCTTTTACACCTTTCTATTTCTAATTTCTCTGGCTAAAATTTCAAATATCATGTTGAATAGGAGTGGTGAAAGTAGATATCCTTGTCTTCTACCTGATTTTAGGAAAAACTTTCAGTTTTTCCCCTGTATAGAAGAATTTTTTGTTATATACACTTTATTATTTTGGGGTACATTCTTCTATACCTAGTTTCTTTAAGATTTTATCACAAAGGATGTTGAATTTTGTTGGAGTTTTTGTGTGTCTTTTCAGATGATCATGTGATTTTTATCCTTGATTCTATTTCTGAGGTATATATGTTTACTGGTTTGCATATGTTGAACCACACTTGTGGTCCTAGAATGAAACCAGGTTGATTATTGTGTACGACCTTTTAATGTGTTGTTGAATTCAGTTTGAAATTATGCTATTGAGGGGTTTTGCATTCATGTTCATTAATCATGTTGATCTGCAATATTCTCTTTCATTTTACCCTTACCACTCTTGGCATCAGGTGCTGGGGTCCAGCCCTAGCACAAGGGTCGTGGTAGTCTCTGGTGAGTGGATGGCATCAGCGAGGTGGAGAGCAAAGCAACACAGACTCAGTGATCTGAGGCTAAGTTCTAAGTTTATTCACTCAAGTAAGTATTTTTTTACATGAAAAATTGGCAGTCCCACATACTTTTGTGGTTACAGAACAGGGAAAAGACATAAGGAATCGGAATGTCCCCATGACCTATCTTTAGACCAAAAGTAAGATATTTTAATCATCTTTAGTAATTGCTTATTGTTCTAGTTTTATTTCTTGTTTAATGTTACCCAGAACCCTATAATGATTATCTCTCTTAATATCATTATTAAAGCACGCCTATCATGTAACTACAAGTGCCAGACAGCTTAACCTAATATAGACCTATGATATTATGAGAACCTAAGTTAGCATTTAGGAATTTCTTTATATATTATACTTCCTACTTTTGCCCAGTAAACATTAACCTGTCTTGTCCAAGAAGCTTTTTCTATGCAACCTAATACACATCAAGGTCTCCTAAATTTAAGCATTATATGAAAAAATAATCTAAATACGTATGTATGCTTTCCTTTATACCTAACAACATGCCATCCATTTTTATCTATTACCTGTAGGAGATAATGGGGGTCTAAATCTAAAGGACCCTCAGCAGGCACTCAAGAGGGGAACCAAGGTTTTTCATTAATTAAATAAGCATTGCCAAATGGTGTCTGAACAGTTGGGACTATTATTCTAGTCTGAATTACTTTATTTTTTGAGTCTTTTCTGGGAACTAAGATAGGAGCACCTTGTTTTTGTGCTTTAGGTCATCTGGGAGTAGTTACCATCTAGTGTGCAATAAACATTAGCTGTTGATAATATTCATTACATTCTTTATATGTTATGCTCTGATTATACCAGAAAAAGAACTTCTTTGGGTTATTCCCAGTATGATTAGATGCTTCATTTTTGTGTTCTATAGCTCCTAAAATTCTAGGTTTCTGAGAATTCAAACATATCATAGTAATTCCCAAACTTATGCAAATCACAAGGAAAAGAAACAGCAGGAAACTGCGGCCCCAATTCCCTGAAAGATGAGGCCTTGCAAACATCTTTATTGCTCAGTGAATCCTTGTCAAGCACTGAAGGGAACTAACGAGGGCTCAGCAATCAGGCTGATGCAGACTTTTTAGAATGAGTGTTGAAACATTCTTTACCTTTCTATTTATTTATTTCTATTATTTCTTCAAATAATTTGAGAACATCAGTATTAGTTCTATTTGAAAGATCTTGTAAAATTCAGCTGTGCGTCCACCTAATCCTTGGCTTTTCTTTGTTGGGAGACTATTTATTACTGATCCAACTTCATTGCTTATTATTACTCTATTTAGGTTTTCTTATATGTTGTTGGTTTAATTTTAGTAGATCATATGTGTCTAGAATTTTAATTATATCCTCTAGATTCCCTCGTTTTTTGGGAATACAAGTTTTCAAAATAGTCCTAATTATCCTTATGATTTCAGAACTATCTATTTTAATACCATTGTTTCCTCAAAAATTTAATTAGTTTGAATTTTTCTGTTTCTTCTGATTAAATTGACTAAGGGTATATCAACTTTATCTTTTAAAGGAAACAACTCTTTGCTTCATTGATCCTATGTATCATTCTTTTAGTCTTTATTTCATTAAATACAGCTCTGATCTTTACTATTTCTGTATTTCCTTGCTTTGGGGTTGGTGTATTCTTGTTTTTCTAAGATGTCGAGCTATGTCATTAGGTTATTTATCTCTGATTTTAATGTATGCTCTAATAATCATGAAATTCCCTCTTAGAACTGCTTTTGCTATATCTCACAGACCCTGACATATAATGCTAGTCTATTTATATTTTACCTTCTATTTCTATTTATAATCCCCTATTTTTGATGACCCACTGATTGTTCAAAAATGTATTGTTCAATCTCCATGTTTGTATAGTTAATTGCAATTTCTTGTGTTTGTTTCTAATTTCTTTCTATTGTAATATGATACGATGTAAGAAATCATTTTTTTGTATTTGTTGTGACTTATTCTATGGCCTAAAATAAGATCTATTCTGAAGACAATTCCATGATCTGCGGAAAAGAATGTGCATTCTGTTGTTGGATGGAATTCCTGTAACCATCTGTTAAGTCTACTTAATCTGCAATATAGTTTATCTCTATTGTTTTGACATTCTGCCTTTGGTCCAACTACCAGTCAGTGGGCATGCTTTGATATTTTTTATTTTTTATTTTATTCAATACTTTTATTACTGATTCCATATCATTACTTCTTATTGAATACTTAAGATTTTCTATTTATTCACATTTGCCTGGCATATATATCTAGGAGTATGTCTATTTCTCTAGGTTATGAGATTTGTTTGCATATTATTTTTCATAATAGTCTCTATCTTTGTATTTCTGTGGTGTCACTTGTGACATCTCCCTTTTTCTTTCTTTCTTTATTTGACTCTTATCTCTTTTTGTGTTAGTTAATAGAGCTAAAGTTTTGCCTATGTTGTTTAATTGTCAACGAACCAGCTCTTCATTCTGTTGATCTTTTGCATTGTATTTTTGTGTGGATTTATTGTATTTCTGCTCCCATCTTCATTGTTTCTTCTACTGCTTTCTGATTTGGTTTGTCATCATTTTTCCAATTTCTTTAAATGCAGTATTAGGTTGCTTATTTGAGGTCCTTTTTCGTGCAAAAATGCTTATATTATAAACATCCCTAGTAATACTACTTTTGCTGTATTCCTTAGGTTTTGGTATTTTATTTCTCCATTTTCATTTATTTCAAGAAATTGTTAAATTTCCACCTTGATTTCTTTCATCATCTCCTAGGTGTTCAAAAGTGGGCTGTTTAACTTTCATATATTTGTATTGTCTTCAATGATTTTGTTGTTTTTCATGTCCTTTTCATTGCATTGTGGTCAGAAAAGATATTTAATGTGACTTCAATTTTAAAGAATGTTAAGGCTTGGTTCTGTGGTGTATGATGTGATCTATCCAGGAGAATGATCCTTGTGATAATAAGATTGTTTGTTCTGTAGCTGCTGGATGTAGTTTTTGGATAGAATGTTCTGCATCCATATATTTGGTTTATTTGGTCTAGGGTGTATTTAAGTCTGCTGTGTTTTTTGCTTATTTCTGCCTGGATGATCTGACCATTGCTGACAGGAGGCTGTTAAAGTCCCCAAGTATTACTCTATAGGAGTCTATATTTCCCGTAAGGTCAATTAGTTTATTTTAATATATGAAAGCAAAAAAACCTGAGTAAACACTTAGGTAAATTTAAAAATGACTATGATTATATTTTTGTTTTTAACATCTCTGTTTTTCCTACATGGTATGAAAAATGCATCAGAATTATTTACACACTCATATTAGTAATCAAAAATATATAAACGTATTTTGTGACAAAAGCATTATTACTTTCAGGATGTAGCTGTATAAGAGTAAAGAAATTGTATACTATTGAAATTTCTTTGGCAGTACTGAAACTGGAGCGTGATCATCTCTCCCAGGGCTTGAGCATGATTCCTAGCTGCAGATTTGAACTTCTGTGACTTCATAACCACATGAGAAAATTCCTTGCAATATGCATGTATCATGTATAAGCATGTGCAGAAAGTGTGTGTGTGTATTCTATTAGTTCTAATCATCTTGGGTACCTGGCCCAACTGAATTCTAGTAGTGAAACTGCTTCTAGAAGACTAGACTTTTAAGCATTAGCATTCCAATTTGGTTTGTAGATTTCCAGAATTGGGTCTCTTACTGCTGAGCCCAAATGACACTATTGTCTGTGGTAAAGAGAACACAGGAGTCATGTTATTATCTAGCAAGAGAAGTACAAAAATATCACCAATAAAACATTAAAATTAAGGATGTAAGTAAGATGTGCTATTCAAATGTGTGTATCTACCCAAAATTTGTATTCTGTGGCCAAAAGTTCAATGTAATAACATTAAGATGTGGATGTTTTAAGAAGTGACTGGTAAATATTAGGTGATTAAGTCACAACCCTAGGTTAAGGATCAGTGCCCTTATGAAAGGGAATGGGGAACTGCTAGACCTTTTCAGCTTCTTTGCCTTACACAGAAGAGAACACAGTCCTTTGCTGTGCTATCTTGTGAGAATGCAACTGCATTCCTCTCTTACCTTCTGTGTCAGGCTCCTTCACCTCACTGTGACCAAAACATCTGACAAGAACAACACAGATGAGGGAAGGTTTATTTTGGTTCACGATTCCAGAGGTTAAGTCCATGGTGAACTAAGTCTATTGTTCTGGGTCCAAGTGAGGCAGCACATCATGGTGGAAAGGCTTGGAGGAGGGGAACAACTCAGGACATGATGGCCAGGAAACAGAAGGGAGGAAGGGTTTTAGGGAGATGAACTCATTCAGGGTATACCCCAGTGGCCCTCCTCTTCTAATCATGCCCCCATCCCTGCCTACAGGTATCACCTGATCCATTCAAACTAGGATGGAATGATGAGGTTACAGTTCTCACAATCCCATCATGTCACCAATGGACATTCCTGTATTAACACAGGAGTTTCTGGGGGAAACTTCATAGCCAAACCATAACATCTCCACACCATGTGAAATTTTAGCAAAAGTTGCCTTATGAGGAGCCACACCCCACCAGGAATGAAAGCTCTTTGCAACTTGATTATGGGTTTCCCACTCTTCAGAACTGTAGATGAAAGAATTCCAATTCCTTGTAAATGATCACATCAAAGACATTTCATTCGAGCAGTACAAACCAAGACACCATCTATAGGATTCTTTTGAAATTTTTGTCCAACTATTGAATATTATGAAATTAACTAGTTATTCCTCATGTTACTGGAGAAAGTATAGGGAAAAAATGAAGGGGTCATGGATTTAAATTATGATTTGAACTGAAAAAATAATCTGAGATCTTCCATGTATGTCCTGAAAGAGACCCTTATGTCCTAAAACTGGAGTGCTGAGATCACTGAAGTCAAGGCAATTCTAGGAGTGGTTGACATAAAATACAAATTGAACTTCTGGAAAGGCAGATTGTCTACTCTAACAGTGATGGTATTGATTGTGAAGAAATGGGATCCTGAAATCTGGAATGGAGATATATGGGAGGATTCTAATGATGCGGAGACATCGATTCCCTACATTCTCATAGTTTGTTTTGTTTTGTTTGCTTTTGTGAGAGAATTAGTCTTTCTAGGGACTAAGGGAAGTTTAATGGAAACGCATTGTTCAGGGAAATTTTTTTTCAACTTTAATATATTCAAATTTATTAATCTTTTTGTTTATAATCAATGTCCTATGTGTCTTCATTAAGAATTTTTTTTCCCTACCCTAAGGTCTAGAATGTATTCACTTAAATTTTTCTTTAAACTTTTTAACTTGCTTTTTGACATATAAGACTTTTAAAAATTACTTTCTTTTTGATGAGCATGCATTAATTGTACATATTTTTAGGGTCCCATGTATAGTTCAACACATACATATAGCATGCAGGTCAAATCGAATCTTCCTTTATCATCCTCCAAAAGGTTAGCCTGAAGCAGTAGCCCTGAAAGATAGGGTGATTCCCTTCAGGACTCAGATGCATTATGTTTTGCTTCTGAATCTCTAATTAGTACCAAGTCCCACAAGACCATTTAAATTGTAAATGAAGAGTTGTACAATTTCCAGAAGAGGTGTTGTGTTTTATAATTACACAGAAGGAAATCTTGGCCATTTGTATGGGATTAGATACTAAAGTTATAGACTTTGTGGAAGGGAGAAAAAGCTGGATTGGGTACAGTTGAATTCAAAGTGTTATTCATTTTTTGATTCATTTGATAAATATTTGTTAAGAATCTACAATGAAATAGACATCTATTCAATTTCCAATGATCATGTTCAAACACAAAAAATAAAATCACTGCCATCATAGAAATTATATTTTAGTTGGGCAAGATAAATAAGAAAGGAGTCAACAATATGGCAGGCAAGGGTTCATTAGGTCTGTGAAGAACAACATAGGTTAAGGGGACAGTCCATGTGGTGAGTGGAAAATGAGTATTTTAAACAAGTGGTCAGGGAAGGAGACATGACAGGCTAATATTTCAGAAAAGACTGGAATGAATTTAGGGCATTTCTCACAAGAAACAGAAAGTTCACTGAGGCATGAACATAATTGAAGTTGTGAAAAATGAGCAAGGAGATAAGTGAGTATGTACTTGAGTAAAAGATTATGGAAGTTACAATAGACAGTGGAACTCAGAATAAAGAATGAATGGGAAACATTAATAATTTCAAAGGATTTGCATAAAGAAAAATATATAGCATTATTGGTTCTGCATAGTAATTTTTAACTAAACTTAAAATTGATTTATAAATATAGTAAAACTGCTTTTATTATTCTTCCATATTTTTAGTAATCTGGCTATTTCATTCCTTTGAAAATGAGTACATGAGAATGTTGGTTGTACAAAATGTCTCAGTCCAACAGACATATTAATTCATTTGAGGTACAAAATTTATGTATCTCTAAAACCTTCAAAGAAAACACATATTCTGATTTAATAGTACATCAAGGTTTTCCTCAAATAAGGAATCTTAGAAAAGGAGAGAAATGAAAAAAAAATTAGACATTAATTTTTATTTTAATATCCAAATTGAATGTTAAATTATGATTACTAAATCCTGCTCTATTATTTAGGGCTATCATGAGACAAAGTCAATAGTATATATAGATACATAAGAGATTTATTACGGATATGGGTTCCTATGTTTATGGAAGCCAAGAAGAATTTTGTTGTTCTGTCTGCAAGTTGGAGAACCAGGAAGGCTGAGAAGATGGGGACAGGGTGTGTCTAGTGGATGTCTGGGAGACCAAGACCCTGAGAACCAGTATCTCTGAAGCACAGTAAGAGAGATGGGTGCCTTAATTTAAGGGAAAAAACAAACAGAGAGATTGATTTTCCTTTTCATACCTTTCTATGGGATATCCCTGATTGACAATGGTTAAGGAACTTCCACTCAGTGATCAGCTCTTTTGGGCAGTACATCTAGTTCATTTTGTTTGGAGTAAGAAATAGATGGCTGCAAGATAATATGCCAATTCCCAGGCCTTAGAATGTGGTTTAATAGTAGAGTAGGCAATGAGAGAAATATGATTAAAATATTGATAAGAAAGAAACTTGGAGGTGAGCTCTGTGGAAAGATCTTCCAAACACATGAAAACCTTGAACCTATTAGGTCTACTGCCAATGTCCATGAAAAGTGCATTTATAGACTGAGAAGATTTAATAATCAAGTGGATAGGATAATGCATTCTGTGAATACCAGGGGGTCTCTGATCGATCACTTCTGCTATCATCCCAGGATAATGACTAAAGTCCTGTTAGTGGTAGAGAGGGAACTTTATGAATAGGAAATATGTAAAAGCATTTGGTTTGATTTCCTCAAACCAAAGATGGCCTGACCACAGCAATTGCTGAATGCTGAATCTGCCAGCAGCTGAGACCAACACTGAGTGCATGACATAGCACCATACTTGACATGATCAGCCAGTTATCTGGTAAAAGTAATTGCATTGAATCATGTCCATCATCAAAGGGTAGCATTTTGTTATTACTAGAAAAGGCACCATGAATTAAAGTTTGCTTTTTGTACTTAATGCTTCTATCAGAACTACCATTTGTAGATTATAGAAAACCATACATATACAATCATGGCATTCCACATAGTAATGATTCTAACAAAATAATTCATTTAACAGGAAAGAAGTGGGGAAATGGCTTCAGGATCCTGGAATTTACTAGTGAATCATGTCTCCCATCATCCTGAAGCAGTTGACTTGAAACAATGGCTTAAAGACTTTTGATTTCACAGTTATAATTTCAACTGGTACAATATTTTGAAGTATAGCAAAGTTCTCCAGATGTATAAACTCTGAATCAGCCAAAACAGGTTCCATTTTCTCTAATTGCCATGTTCCAGGAATCAATGGGTGGAAATAGGAGTGACATCAATGGCTGGAGGAATATTTTACTAGAAGATACACAAGGTTTCCATTGAATTATAAGATAAGTTTGCTACTTATCATTTTAGAGTTCATATTGCCTCTGGGTCAGCCAATAAAAAAAAAATATGAAAAAGCAAGGGAACTCACCATCCCAAACAAACCAGAATGACTTAGCAGCAGATTTACAGTTCTGGTTTTGATTTATCCTGGCTAATGTGCAGACACTAGACTACTTCTTCATAAGGAGAGAAAACAAGATAATAACTCGGATACAAGAGATACTTTAGAGTTTATTGTCATCATTATTCCCAGTGATTAAGTTCAATGGAGGGCTATAACAACTCAATTCATGATGGGCTATAAATGTCCCAGACCTTTCAGAGAAAAGATTTAGATTAACCCATCAGGTAAAGACCCAGGACCAGCACAATTTCTTGCTGAATTCATAAGGAGTAAAAAAAGCTGGTAGTGGAAGTAGGTACTATGAATACTAGTTATGAAAGCATAACCAGTTGAAGAAATGAAAATCATCATCATGAGTAATTTCCTCATATTTAATGAATGTACATGTTTATCAAAATGTATTCTAATCCTTCACTTCTGGCATTATCATGAATCATTGGATGTGTTGACTTTAGATCACAGAACTTGTCATAGTTTATATCTGAGAATGGCCTCACATGCTGTGCAATGCCTCAATGTTCAATGGTGAAAAGATTGGATTACAAGAGTTGCAATCTCATCAGTGGATTAATCCATTTAGTGGATTAGTAATTTGATTGAACTGCTAGTTGGTAACTGTGGGTAGATGGGCACAGCTGGAGGAGGTGGATTCTGGGGATGTGCCCTTGGGGAGCATATCATGTCCCTAACCAATTCCTGTCACTCTTCCTCCACTTCCCAAATGTCGTGAGCTTTCCTTCTTTAGGTTGATTTTCTCAGGTATTTGTCACAAAAACAAAAAGCTGAAAACCCAGTAGGTGTTTTTACAAAATATTAACACTTAAAAAGATGAGCGCTGGGTGAAGCAGACTGACATCAGTAACACAGATGAGCATCATCTCATACATTGAAGGCCTGAATACAGCATCAAGGCTGGCTCTCTGCATGACAGAGGACTCTCCAACAGAACACCTTTGGACTGATTGCACAACTCACTCTTGGGTCTCATGATGTGGCCTCCAGACTCATGAACTACTGCACTATCAGTCATGCTTGGCTCTCCACCAGGAGGTCACACTACCTATTGCATTTGCCAGCCTCCATTGTGGCTGGATTCAATTTCTGATAGTGGATCTTTCTGCATCTTGGTCTCTGTCTCTCCTCTCTCATCCTCTGTATTATATTCACACACGCACACCCAGACACACACAGCTTAGTAATTCTGTTTCTATGGAAAACCCTGAATAATACATCACTAAGAAAATTAACTGTAAAGGAGATAAGAATAAAAGTCGCACAGCAAACAAATAATAAGTTAACACAAAAGGAAGATGTAAAAGAAGAATCAAGGAACAAAATTCACAAGACATATCAAAAACAAACATCAAAATTACCAAAGTAAGTTCTTTTCTATAATTAATTGCTTAATTATTTGTGAATTAAACGCTAAAAACATGCAGAAAATGGAATTAATGATAATAAAACATGATTAAGCTGTTTAATGTTTACAAAAGACCAATGTTCATTCAAAGCCACAAATAGGATGAAAGTTAAAGTACATAAAAAAATTTATATTCTATGCCACTGGTAACCAAATGAAATTATTATTAGACAAGTGAACTGTGAGTCAAAAATTATTGAAAGAGAAAGTAAAGATATTATATATTGATCGAAGGGCCAATTAATGAAGACAATATAATTTTTAAAAGATAGGTATTCTCACAACAGAAACTCAAAAAATTATGAAGATAAAGCTACCAAAATTAAAGGGAGAAATGAAAGTTCTACAGCAAGGGGAATTCCTCAATACAATAAGGAGCAAAAAAAATAGAAAAATATGTAAGAAGAAGAGAATGTGGACAACATAATCCAACAAGTGTTAACAGACATATCCAGGCCACTACGCCCAAAAATAGTGGAATTCCCAATTGTGTTTGAAACATTCCCTAGAATAAACCACATATTAGGCCAAACAGTGGTCTCAATAAATATACGAAGATCAAAATCATATAAAGCATTTTCACCAGCTACAATGCAATTGATATAGAAGTCAATAACAAGGAAACTTTGAATATTCAAATATATAAAGAACAAAAAACAGTCAATGAGTAAAAATAGATGAAAGGAGGTATTTTGAAATAGTTTGAGAAAAATAAAAGCACAACAAAATATTTAGTAGTTACCAACAGTACTGGTTATAGGGAATCTATAACTGTAAATGTGAATATTAGAAAAACATAAATGATCTCAAGGGAATAACCTAACTTTAAACCTTAAGGACATAGTATTAAAAAGTAGCCGGGCATGGTGGCACACGCCTGTAGTCCCAGCAACTCGGGAGGCTGAGTCAGGAGGATTGAGAGTTCAAAGCCAGCCTCAGCAACTTAGCGAGGCCCTAAGCAACTCAGTGAGACCCTGTCTCTAAATAAAATACAAAATAGGGCTGGGGATGAGGCTCAGTGGCCGAGTGTCCCTGAGTTCAATCCCTGGTTCCAAAAAAAAAGTAAAAACTTAAACTGAAAGTGTCAGAAGGAAGAAAATAAACATTAGAACAGTGATTTTCTTTAAAAAATAAAAAAGAAGAAGAAGAAGAATGGAGAAAATTAATGAACAAAAGATGAACCTGTGGAAAGGTCATCCTAAAGGACAAAATTTTCTAGACTGACTGTGAAAAAAGGTAGAGAAAATCCAATTACTAAATCACAAATGGATATGAGAATAGAGCTACTGACCTTAGGGAACTCAGAATGATTACAGCTGAATATGAGTTACTGTACACTAACATATTAGATAATATAGATAAAATGAAAATTGCTGGAAAGATACACACTACCAAAACTGACTCCAAAGAAAGAGAAAACCTAAATACACCTATCACTGGGAAGAAATTATATTAATAACAAGTAATCTTCCAAAAAAAGAAAATCCCAAGAAACAAATGGTTTCATTTTCATGCCTCCCAAATTCATATACAAGAGTAATATGTGATTATGATGAGAAGAAACCAGGGGTGAGTTTGTGTAAGTTTCTCATAGCTGCTGTAACAAATGATTGCATACTTTGAGGCTTTCAACAACTCATATTGATTCTTTTACAGTTCTGAAAATTAGAAAGTCTGAGATTAATCTTATGGAACTCAAATCAAAGGTGTCAGAGCCATCGTCCCTTATGATCTCTAGAGCACATTTTATTCCTTGCCTCTTTCATCCTCTTGTGCCTACTCCATTCCATGACTTCCAGTTCCACTACATCATTCTTGCTTGAGCGGTCACATTGCTGACTCCTCTTTTGTATGTAATGAAATCTTTCAGACTTCCATTTATGAAGATATATGGGATTGACTTGGAGGCCCAAGGACATTCCTGATGATCTCTCACTTTTGAAATCCTTTACCTAATCATATCTGCATAGTCTGTGTAGGCCCCAGAGGTTAATATTGAAAGGTTTTGGAAATTAGCATGTGTTGAGAGCTGTAATGGAGGATGGGAGAGCAGTTACTGAGATCAGGGGTCTCTGATGCCTTCATGGCTGTGGCATGCCTGGTGCCTGGGAATGTTTCTGTGCAAGGGCACAGGATGCCTAGCTGCTGTGGCAATGCCCTGCATGAGGAGGCTCTGTGCAAGAGTCCTATCAGCTCTGACCTTATCTCAGGCACACAGCTCCTGGGAAGAAAGGAACTCCTAGACAACCACAATGTTTCACCAGCTCTGCTTCTTGGGTTCCTGCCTGCCTTATAGTAACTTTTAACAACAGACTTTCTTGAGAGCTACACAAGGCTCTAACATTGCACTTTGCGACTGTGGGTTGCAACTACAGAAAAGCTACAAAGGATTTCCTTGTTTCTGTAACTTTCCTGAATAAAAAGAATAATGGTTGCATAGTCTTTAACCTGATAATGAGACATATATAAATAAAGATTGCTGGCTTAACTCTTTAGATCTGCATCTCCATTGGACAACAGAACTCCACCTAATCCCAACTTAAACTTCAAGATCTGTGTCTGTGAATCTTTATTTTCCAATCCTCCTTTACCCCTCGCCAGACTCCAGAGTTTGGTCATGCTGGTCAGGACAAGCATGTGAATATTTTTGGGCCACTTGACTATCAGAGTATGATATATAAGTTAGACACTGTGCTACCTGTGAAAGTTTTTCATAACTCCAATATCATTTTATTATTAAATAATCATTAAAACAGTAATTTGAAGTGCATCCAATAGGAGAAATATCACTGTATATGCAGAAGTGACTGTGTTGTATTACACTGCTCCACAGGTACCAGCATGACCATCTTTGAACAATTCAGTCCCAATGATGTTGAGGTCCCCTACTATAGAGTGATAAGAAATTACTTATGGAGGCACATGCCTTTGCTTAGGTTTGAATAATATTAAACTCCCTAAGAGTCAAAGTCAAAAGCATGAATAGTGCTTTGTACTAAACTTTTGATTGTATCTTATGTGGTGAACAGAAAGTGACATTTTATAAAGGTTGTCAGGGATGGCCACTATGACAGGTAACATTTCTGCAAAGACCTGATATAAAAGAGCATTCCACACAGGAAATAGCAAGTGCAAAGGCCCTGAGACTTGAGCATGCTTGGAGTTGTGAAGAGAGAACAGAGAGAAAAAAGTGAGGAAAGGCTGGGGAACAACAAGAAAGTATAAGTCAACTAAAGGAAAGAGAATGGACCACATTAAAAATTTCAAAGTATGTACAAGCATGTACATTATTGGCTACCAGTGTAATTATCAAATAGTGTGTAAATGGAATTAATATATAAATATAAATGCAGCAAAATATTATTACTTTTCCTGCATTTTCTGATATTTGACTACTTTATCCTTTAGAAAATTGAAACACGAACATACTGGTTATATATTAATTCCTATGAGGTACTATAATTATGTCTCTTGCTAAAATGTGTACTTAAAAGGACATACTTTCATTCAATAATATATCATGGTTTCTTTTCTCAAATTAGGAAGCTTGGAATTATAAGGAAAGAAATTTGAAAATATTTTATATGAATTTATATTTTAATTCAAAATTAAATATTGAATTGTGATTGACTCTTCTAGTCAGAGTTCTCCAGGGAAAGAATTAAAAAGACATGTGTACACATAAAAGTGTAAATTTACTATGACTGTAGGACCATGTGCTCCTGGAATCCAAGAAGAGCCATGCTCTGCTATCTACGGCTGGAGACACAGAAAGATTGGGGATTTAATTCAGGCTGCATTTCAAAGCCTGAGAAGGGGAGATGAGGTGTGGCAAATGTGACTTGGGGAGACCAAAGTTCTGAGAGCAAGTAGCTCTGATGCCTAAGAGTGACAGCATGCATATCCCCGTTAAAGAAGACACACACACACACACACACACACAGAGAAAAAGAAATTGGTTCCTTTCTCCACCTATTAGTTCTACAGTTCTACTCAGGTAAGCCTTCAGTGAGCAGAATGGTGGCCATCCAAAGTGATAAGAGAAGATATTCTTGCTTATGTTTATGGCCTCAAAAGTATGCTTTTTGGAAATCCCCAGAGAAAAATGTTTCTCAGGCTATCTGGATATTCCTTTATCCAGAAAAATTAACAAATAAATAAGTGGCCATGCTGCATTTAATAAAATTTACCAAATATTTTGGCGCATGTCCTCATCCACAGTCCATGGGCATTTATGTGCACTTGTTGCACATATGTTTTTAGGACATGGGGTGGAAAAACTTGTATGGAAGAAGGTAGAATAATCAATACATCATAAGGATTTTGACATGCAGAACCAAGTCATTGTGAATATTTGTATTCAGGTATTAAATTCTGAATGAAATATTTCCTTCTGCCTAGATTACAGAATTTTGAAGACAACAGTATCACTTCAAGAACTTTACTTACTATATTTTTTAAAATGTGACTCAATAAATGGAAAGATCTAGGAAGACTCACTAAAGGTACTGTGGATCCCAAAAAGCAATATCACACTCCTAAAAGCTATTTTCTATCCAAAACAATCTTTGTGAGTGCATTCTTTACCTCTTTGTTCCGTAGGCTGTAGACCATAGGGTTCAACATAGGAATGACCAAAGTATAGAATACAGATGTGATTTTGGCAGTATCCAAGGAATGACTGGATCTGGGCTGTAAATACATGAAGATAATCGTACCATAGAAAATAGAAATGGCAGTGAAGTGGGAGGCACAGGTGGACATAGCCTTCCGATGTCCTGTACCTGAGCTCATCTTTAGAATGGTGACAAAAATCAATACATAGGATATTAATATAACAAGCAGAGCAAAAAAGATAGTGAAGCTAGCTTCATAAATAAGAACCAGCTTATTAATATGTGTATCAGAGCAAGATACAGCCATAACTGCTGGCATATCACAGAAAAAGTGATGGACCACATTATGCTTGCAGAAAGAGAGAATGAACGTGTTCCCAGTGTAGACTGAGGCACTCAGGAAACCACAGACATAGCAGCCTATGATCAGACTTGCACAAACCCTGGTTGTCATGGTGGTGGTGTAGTGCAGGGGCTTACACACTGCTGCATAGCGGTCATAGGCCATTGAGGCCAGGAGGTAGTTTTCCACGGTGGCAAAGCTTGTAAAAAGGAACATCTGAGCAACACAAGCACTGTAGGAGATGACCTCATCTCCAGGAAGGAGCCCAGCCATGACCGTGGGAGTAACAGCTGAAGAGTAGCAAATGTCCACCAGAGAGAGGTTGCCAAGGAAGAAGTACATGGGAGTGTGGAGACGGGAGTCCAAGAGGATCAACAGGATCATCCCCAGGTTCCCAACCAGAGTGATGGTGTAGATGAGCAGGAATGTCAGAAAGAGGGGAAGCTGCAGATCTGGGTCACTGGTCAGTCCAAGCAGGATGAATTGTGTCACTTCTGTCCTGTTCTCCATTAGTTTCCTAAGAATCACTAGAGATTCTAACCTATGAAAAGAAAGAAGAAAATGATAATGAGTTGAGAATCTCTAGATATTTTACAGTCCTGTTAAAAGGGAATAAAATGCTAAAGAAATTTATATGAATCAGAAAATATAAGATATATTCTTTCTTCATAGCAACAGCTAGTTCTTCAAGATTCTCCAGAAAATGCATGGACTTGTAACCAAATTTGACTTGTCAGTTATATTCAGGGTGATATACTGTTGAATCTGAGGAACTGTAATGAACAGTTTATCCTCTTTTACTATTTTATATGTTTTCAACCTGACCAATCCTCAATTTAATAACTTGACCAAAAAAAACTTGTCTGAGTGACTCTCTCTCGCAGTGCTCCTCTCCTGAGCACAGTTAGGGTAACCCATTTTTGTTGATCACCTGCCAAGAACTGCTGTAGCACATTGTATGTCTCCTCATCATCTCATCTCATCAATATTTTGAGATTGGTTGGTTGTTAAACTCATCTGAGCTATGAGGCCCACAAAGTTGAGAAAGTTCTTTTTCACACAGTGTTATTTGCTCATCTCTGCTCTGGACCCAGGCCAACCTATAACCCATCATAAGTGGATCCTATGTATAATGGTCTGAGCAGAATTTAAATCCCACTGATTTTACTGAATTTGCAAACTCTTGGTCTGCTTGGTTCAACCTCAGTGTTTAAGATTCCTCAGTGAACTAAGGAAGTGATGGATTAGGTAAAAAATTCATCTTCTCCACCATGTTTGCCTTTCACTGGAGGTACACAAACAAGACCAAAAATCCATAAGAGTGAAGGTAAATTCTTCAGTGAATGAATATCGCTTCAACCACAAAATGGTCCTGAATGAACATTTCCAAACTACACACTGGCCTCCCCTGTCACCCTCCTGCTTGTTGTCAGCTGCACACCTGCTCCTGCTGGCTGCAATGCAGCTAAAATCAGAAATTTTGACTTGGTTGAAGATGAGTTTAATTCTTGACTCAACACAACATCTTTATACATGAGAGCTGTGGGGGAATACCCGGGGTGGAGGGAGCATGCCTGGGCTGCTGAGGTGATTCTGAATGTAGACCTGTCATCAGATGGCAGACATGGAGCCTCGGTTCCTGGGAGAGACATCTCAGATCCATTGTTTACAACCCAGCAGCAGCTGGTCCTAACCTACCTCCTCTGAACAGCAAATTTCCATTTGCAAATTGAAGACAGCAGTGAGACTGAATTTGAACTCCTGTTGTGAGAATTAAATAAGGGTAATAAGATGCAGGGGTCGAGCACAGCCTGAGGAGTGCTAGCTACTACATTAGAATAAGGAGAGATAATGGTTCATGACTGAAGTATTATTTTTTTCTTTTTCTTTCCTTCCGTTTTTTTTTTAATCAAGATGAATGCTCATTTCTAGGCCTTCAGTTGTGCATGAGTTTGAAGTCTTAAGCTTTTACCCCATTTTCTGTTCTCCCACCATCACCATGAGATTTTCTGTGCTCTTGAGTGCTTCCTAGTCTTCCCTTATTGCTACCCTATGAGCACTAGTCTATTGTTCTGAAAACTCATTTTTTTCTCTAATGAGTGTCCTACTATAACCAAATCACAGAGACCCAGTATTGAAAGTCCCAGTTTATGAGCTATCATTAGCTCACAGATATGTTTTAATGGCAAGATCCATGTGTACAATATTTTATTTGAAATTGTTCTTTTTGTAGAAACAGTATTCAATTGTTTTTCAGAACTGGAACCTTTAGAAATACATCCATCCAAAACCATCTACATATAATTCCCTACCATCTTTCTCCGAAACACTTGGTTAATTCACTTTATAAACCTTCCCCATGAAGACAACATGCTTGATCACATTTGGCTTATGTGGTGCTCAGCAACAAATGATAGGGATTTACATGGACATGTTGCATGTGTGCACGTGTTAAGTAGGTTGAATTATTATTATTTCATCAGTAAGGGAACTGAGGATATGAAACTTATCTAATGCTCAAATATTAAGCACATAGAATGAGAAAGACTCAAGATTCATGAGTCAGAGCCACCACCAAGAATAAACCTGAGCCTATGGTGAAAGATCTAAATGCAATTCAGAGCTTATTAATTCATTTAGTACCATTTTATAGTTTAAAGAAGGATCATTTCACTTCTGGAACTGTGTGTGTGTATGTGTGTGTGTGTGTGTGTGTGTGTGTGTGTGTGTGTTTGCATTTTAAATTTTGATGACATCCAAATATAGAGTGAATAAGATAAAGTCACGAATCAATCAAAGCTTCATCTGTCTGATTTTTTTCACATTCTTTTGAGAAAGAGTCAAGATTTGTTCTATGAATCACTAAAGTCTCCAAGACAGACGTTTTGGCATTTATACATAAACTCACCTCAGGTTTTAGAAACATTCTGAAAACATTTCTTTCTCTTTTCAAATAACTCATGGTAGGCACAGGTAGCCCCCCCCCCCCCCTCCGCTTTTGCTTGGCTTACACTTCTCACTGGAATGGAGAGCTTACCACTTTGTTGGAAGTGAAAGAACAGACAGTCCAGAGTAGTGGTTTTGAAATTATAAAATCAGCAATGGAAAATTTCACAAGTGCTATCACAGGGAGTCTCTTTCCAGCCGCGCTCAAAGGTTCCAAATTTCCTAAGGCAAAAAAAAAAAAAAAAAAATGAGGAGAGATAAGTAAGGGAGGAGCAGTGTGACGAAGCAGCCTGAACTGTGCTGTGCACACATGTGAATATGCCACAGTCCTTGCCACCCCTGTGCATATCTATCACGCTCTGAGTTTAAAATATACAAACAAACAGAAGGGAGACCAGCAGAGTAGAAGTAAGGGAACAGGGGGAGGAAAGGGGAAGTACTGGGGACCTAATTGGAGAAAACTGTATTCTATGCTTGTATAATTATGCCAAAATCAACACCAATATTATATATGGCTGTAATGAACTAATAAAAATGAAAATATAATTAATTAAGGATCAAGTTCTAAATCTATCATGAATTCTTTCTCTTCCCTAAGAACAACTCTTTACCTCCTCCTTCTATATAAAATAGATGTCAGATTACTTCTGCTCCATAGTTTATTGCGAGTGCCTATAAAGAATTAAATCAGGTTTATAAATATCTCACAGAGTGATTATTATTTAAAGATTGATCATAGTTTCTGTTATTTTTTGAGTGTTTTCCTTGATCATGGATGAGGGGTCATAGCAAATACTCAGGCCACAAGAATAATGATGATTACCCTTCAGATGAATAAGCGATGATCAATGGGGCATGGCATGCAGGTGTCCCCTCTGAAACAATGTGCTGTTGAGTCACTGGGATTTCAGAAGCTCATACATGCTGACCTGGGAGTATTATACAGACTTGGAGACCTCTGGAGATTTTTCCCATGAGACTTTCGACTGCTCCTCATCCTGCTTTCCTAAGAAGCAATTAACATGCCTGTAGGAATCAAGCTGGATATTTTATTTTAAAAATCAAATTTGGTTCTAACCTATAAGTGAAAACCTAAAAAATATACACGTTGATTGGGCACCATGAGATTTTCCTACACGTGCATATATTGTGTAACATTTAAATCAGGTTAAACATGTTGAGCTCCTCAAACAGCATTTCTCTATGATGAAAATTTTAGAAATCCTTTCTTCTGGCTTTTTGAAGCAACCAGTATGTAAGCATTATGTGTAGTCACCCTACTGTGCAATGGCACTCAGAACTTCTGACTCTACGTAACAGTAAATTAGTACCCAATGGTCAGCCTCTCCCTCTCCTACCCTCTCCACTCCTACTCTCTCCAGCCTCTGGTAACCACTATTCAATTCTCAACTTCACTGAATCAACATTTCAAGATCCACACAGAGGTTATATTGTTTTATATATATATATATATATATATATATATATATTAGGCTGGCTTAATTCACTTGTAGTAACTATCGTGACCTCAGTCAATGTTGATGCAAATGACAGGGTTTTATTCTTTCTATGGCTGCTATATATGTTGCACATTTTCTATATCAGCAGTTCATGTTTGCTTAGGTGTTTTCCATCCATTAGCCTCGTGAATGATGCCTCATTGACACAGTGATTTCATTTCTCTTGAATTTATCCTCAGAATGGGAATTGCTGGATCATATGGTAGTACTATTCTCAATTTTATGAGGAACCTCCATACAGTCTTCTACAACGGCTGTGCTAGAAGGCATCCTCACCAGACCTGTACCAGGATTCCCTTTTCTGTACATCCTTGCAAGCACTTAAGTGTCTCCTTTATTTCTGCTCTGATCCTTAACATGTGTATCTTTTATTATCTTGGATATGGTTGGTCTTATTCTTTTGGTTCCTTGAATTGCAGAAATAAGTTTTGGGGGATCTTTTTTGCCTTTTCGATATGAACACAAATTGCTATGACCTTCCCTCTTGGTTTTACTGTATCCAATATAGTTCAGTGCATTTTAACTCCAACTTTATTTGTTTCAATAAAATTTTTAAAGTTTTTCTTGATTTCTCTCTAGATCGACTGGTTATTCAAAAATAGTCTAATTTCCATTTATTTTTATACTTTCAAAATAAGTGAAACTTTTTCAACTAGTTCCTACTTGTTATTGCTTTCTATTTTCATGTGTTGTGGTCAGAAAAGGCATTCAATAGGATTTACTTTTTTTTTGAGTTCGTGTTTTTTTATTTATTTTTTTAATTTTTGCAGACTTCATTTTGATTCATAGTACATAAATGGGGTACAATTTTTCATTTCTATGGTTGTGCATGATATACATTCATACCATTCATGCAATCATGCATGTACATAGGGTAATGATGTCTGTCTCATTCCGCCATTTTTTATACCCCCACCCCTTTTTAAAAAATTGTTGAAACTCACTTTCTATGCACTATCTTGTGATTAATTCTGGTAGTCCACATGCTGATGAGAAGAATGTTCATTTTGCATCTGCTGAGTACTGTTGTTCTTGGGTGGAATATGCTATAGATGTCCCTTTGGTCCATTAGGTTAAGATGCATTAAACTCTGATCTACCTGTGTTAATTTTTGTCTGGAAGATCTGTCCATTGCCGAGGTAGAGTGTTAAAATCCCCAAGTATTTTGTATTGGAGACTATACCTCTTTAGGTCATTTAAACTTTCTTTTATGTAAAAAAAAAAATAGGAGTATGGAGCTAAGAGTCCAAGATAATCAACCAGAGTGATGACACAAATGAAAGGAAATGTTATAAAATAATAAAGAGACTATGTAGCTCTGTGTTGTTGGTAAGTCCCAGCAGGAAGAACTGTGTGTTTCTCAGTATTAATTTTCAAGTCTGAAAAAATGGTAGTATTTAATGAATACATTAAAATATTTCTAGTTTTCCTTAGTATTCTAGTACTCTAGCTGTGTTATCCTTATGAAAATTAAAATATGGACATATTGCTTATATCAAATGACTCAAACAGAACCGATAACTCATATGAGATATTATGTTCAAACATCCCTCATTAAAATGTGCAAAGAAAAAGCATATACTTTCAAACAATAAAAAAAATTAAAAAGCATATACCTTGATTTAATAGCATGTCATCAAAGGCATATACTTTGATTGAATAAGTATATCTTCAATATAACTCCTTAGTATTTATCCCAAAGAACTAAAATCAGAATATTGTAGTGATTCTGGCTCATCAGTGTTCATAGAACTGAAATTCACAACAGCCAAGTTATGAAATCAGCCCAGGTGCCTGACAGGAGATGAATGGATAAATAAAATGTGGTGAATACACACAATGGACTTTTACTCAGTCATAAAGAAGAATAAAATTATGACATTTGGTGGAAAATGGAAGGAACTAGAGAACATGATGCTAAGTGAAATAAGCCAGACTCAGAAAGCCAAGGGTTGACTTCTCTCATGTGTGGAAGGTAGAGAAGAAATTTTTAAAAAGCAAGGAGGGGGTATCCCATGAAAATAGAGGGGGATCAAAGATAAGTGGAATAAAGAAGGGGGATTGAAGGAAAGGGAGGAAGTTTGGAAAAGGGCGTAACCTTGGAATAAATTTGGCCAAATTGTGTTATGCACATATATGCATATACATCAGTGAATTTTGTTTTTATGTATATCTATAAAGCACCTGTGAAAAAAACCAATAACTAAATAGAAAGAAAACATGTAAAAAAGAGGGAGAGAAAAGGGAGAGGGAGAGAAAGGAAAAAAGAAAGTTCTGGGAACTGAAACAGAGCAAACTATATTCCATACATGTATGATTATGTCAAAAGGAATGCAATTATTATGTTTAACTATAATTCACTAACAAAAACATTAAAATAGGTAAATAAAAATAATATATGTTTCTCAAATTCAAACTCTTACAGTACTATGAAAAGATGAAAATACCATATATAAATTTACACTGAAATACACACATTGAAAATTAAGTTATAATTATTAAGCTCCAGTCTACAGGTCAGAGCTCTCCAGTGGAACAGTCAGTAAGATATGTAAACAGAGGCAAGAGGGAGATTTATTGTGGCTAAGGATCATGTGATTGTGGAAGTGAAGAAGTGCCAGTTCTGCCTCCTACAAGCCAGGAACCAGGAAGGCTGGGTGTGTAACACAGTGAGAGTGCAAAGGCCTGAGGAAGAGGGCACAGAGTTGTGTCTGTGTAAGAATGAGGACTTGAGACAAGTGACTCTGAGGTCCAAGAGTGAGAAGGCCTGGATGAACCACCTGGGGAGAGAGAGGAGACCATTTGCTCCTTCCCTATTTTTGGACTAGATGATGGTCACCCACAATGACCAGGGCAGACCTTCTTTCCTAAGTTATCACTTCAAGTGGTAGTCTTTTTGAAAATTATTCTCACAGACACAAAAAGAAAACCATTACTGGCTACCTGAGTGTCTCTCAATCCAGAAAAATTAACACAAAAACATTAACCACCAGAAATAGACACTTTACATTCAATTCTGGAAAACTCATCACCACCATGTGTGGGTGCCCTCATTGGACATCTGCATGCAATTTGCTTGTTTGAGGACATCTTCATGCATTCATTGTACGTATATTTGCATTGACATGTGGTTTAAAAAACTACATCAGAAATCATTGGAGGTATTGAAGCAGATTTGACAAGCAGATTTGACAAGCAGATCCCAAGTTATCATAAATAGTCTCATTCAGGTATTATGATCCCGAATATAATGTTTCCTTTTTTCTAGACAGCCATTGCAGAAGTAAAGGTATCACTTCAGAAACTTGAATTAGGTTTGGCTTTTAAGATGTGAATTTGTACATGGAGAAGTACTGAGAGGAATAAATCCAAAAAAAGTGCATCTCAACAAAGTTAAATCAAAACCCTAAAGATTATTTTGCCTCTAAAACAATCTTTGAGAAAGCAATCTTAACCTCTTTGTTCCTCAGGCTGTAGACCACAGGGTTCAGCATGGGGATGACCATAGTGTAGAACACAGAAACAATTTTGTCACTGTCCATAGAATGACTGGAGCTGGGCTCTAAGTACATGAAGATAGTGGTGCTGTACAAGATGGAGACAGCAGTGAAGTGGGAGGCACAGGTGGCTATCGCCTTCCGATGTCCTGCAACTGAGCGCATCTTTAGAATGGTGATAAAAATCCATATGTAGGATATTAAGATAACAAGCAGAGCAAAAAAGATAACAAAACTAGCTACAGAAACAAGAACCAACTCATTCATTTGTCTACCAGAGCAAGAGAGAGCCATGACTGCTGGAATATCACAGAAGAAATGATGGACCACATTGGACTTGCAGAAGGTGAGACTGAAGGTGTCCCCAATGTAGACTGAGGCGCTCAAAAATCCACAGACATAGCAGCCTATGACCAGACCTGCACACACCCTGGTTGTCATGGTGGTGGTGTAGTGCAGGGGCTCGCACACTGCTGCATAGCGATCATAGGCCATTGAGGACAACAAGAAATTTTCAACAGTCACGAAACCTGTAAAAAAGAACATCTGAGCAGCACAAGCATTGTAGGAGATGACTTCGTCTCCCAGAAGGAGTCCAGCCATGACCGTGGGAGTGACGGCTGAAGAGTAGCAAATATCCACCAGAGCCAGGTTACAAAGGAAGAAGTACATGGGAGTGTGCAGACGGGAGTCCAGGACAATCAACAGGATCATGCCCAGGTTCCCTACCAGAGTGATGGTGTAGATGAGCAGGAATGTCACAAAGAGGGGAAGCTGCAGACCTGGGTCACTGGTCAGTCCCAGCAGGATGAACTGTGTCCCTTCTGTCCTGTTCTCCATCAGTCTTGTCTGAGATTCTCTAGATGTTCTATAGTCAAGAAAAAAATGAACAGAATTATAACAAAATTAAATAAAGTTGGAAAGTCAAAGTTTAAGATGTATTATTTCTTTGTCCCATTACTTCTACTGTGAGTTCCTTCAGAAAAAGCATAGGATTGAAGATCAAATTTGACTCACTAATTACATGTGGAAATAAATGTTAGGAATCTAAAGAATTTTTATTAATTGTCTTTCCAATTTAAAGTTGTAAAAATTGTTTCTGAGATGTACTCAATTTAATAACTCAACAAAATGACTCATATGGATGAGCGCATCAGCCCTTCCATGTCTCCTGAGCAGAGGAAACACTGAAACCTACATGTTGCTCATCTGCCAAGAACTGACCTGGACACTTTAACTGTGCAGTCTCTCTCCTCTCAACAATATCAGGAGTTTGGTTGGATTCTATACTCATGCAAATTAGGAAGAACAATAGGCTTAGAAATGTATTGATATTTAGACAGGTATTGTACTCCAATCTCTACCTTGGCCCATTCCAACATTTAACCCGTGTTTAGTGGTTCCTAAAGTCTGATGATCTAAACTGAATTTGAATCAAGGAGTATTTGATACATTTTACAAATATTCCTTGACTCCTTTGTTCCAAATTCAGCATCTCACATTTCACAGTGAACTAGATGATTAGGTGATAATTTCATCTTGCTCCCTACGTTTTGAGTCTCCTTAGAGGAGAAACAATCAAGACAACACCCAACCATGAGTGAAATGACCAGTTCAACCAAAAAGATTCTAAATGAATTAACAAGCTTTGAACTGCATTTTAAATTTTTCCCACAATCTCATGTATACTATCAATAACTCATCAACAAATATTGACAATCATGTGATTGAAAGAGTAGATTAAAGATGAGTTTAATCCCAGAATCATCATAGCATATCTTATGCATAGATGTGGTGGGATAAATGGGGTGGGGGGAGCATGATCCCACTGCACAGCAATTCTGAGAGACTTATCACCAGATTGAGCAGATGTGGAATGTAGGTTCCAGGAAGAGACACACATCGTCTTACCATCTTTGTTCCTAACTTAATGCCATGAAAATCCTATTTCCATCTGCAAAATGAAGGCAGTTATGAGGTATATTTTCAAGAATCATCATAATTATTGAGGAAACAATTCATAAAAAATGAATACTTATAACATTATGTGATATGCTATTGTTCTTTGTGTTTTATGGATCAAGGTGTGTGCCAATATGCAAGGCATCAGTTGTGGATGAGTTGAAAGACTTGAAGCTTCTTTCTCCAATTTGCCTTTTCTCCCACTTAGGGCCACAGGCTTTCTGTGCTCTCTGTTTCTCAGCCAGCCCACACTCCAAGCATGTGGTCACTGCTCTTGTAATTCCATGTGAGCTATTTTTTAAAAAATTTTCTTCCTTAAAATCCACATTTTAGTTAGGAAAAGGAGTTTGTTTTTCTTAAACTCATTACTTCTCTCATTACTGTCATGCCATCACCAAAAGGCAGAGAGGAGCACTGAAGGATTCCAGGTCTATGGGCTGTCAGATTGGATTTGGTGGCAAGTTCCACACTGTAAAGTGTTTTACTTAAATCTGTTCTTGTGTAATAACCATTAATAACCACTAGCTCAGGCTAGTGCTAAATAAGATTATGGTGGTGAGAATGAACATTTGTGTCCTGTCCCAAATTTTAAAGTAGATGCTTTCAGTTTTTCCCCATCTACTGTGAGGTTGACTTTGGGTTTTTCATGTGTAGCCTTTATGATATTGAGGTACATTCTTTCCATCCCTACATTCTTTAGTGTTTTTATTATGAATGGGTGCTGAATTTTGTTGAAGGTTTTTTCTGTTATCTATTGAGATGACTAGGTGATTTTTGTCCTACATTTATATGATGAATTACATTTATTGATTTCTGTATATTAAAGCATCCTTGCATTTCTGCAATAAATCCCACTTATTCTGGGTTTATAACCTTCTTAATATGTTGTTGAACATGATTTGCCAGGATTTTATTAAGTATTTTTGTGTCTGTATTCATTAGGGATATTGGTCTGAAGTTTTCTTTCCTTGACATGTCTTTATTTAGTTTTGGTATGAGTACAATACTTGCTGCATAGAATGAATTTGGAAGTGTTCCATCCATTTCTATTTCATGGAACTACTTCAAGAGTATTGGTATTAGTTCTTCTTTAAAGATTGGGTAGAATTCAACTGAGAATCCATCTTTCCCCGGGCTTTTATTTGTTGGAAGGCTTTTCCTTACTGCTTTTATATCATTGCAAGTTATTGGTCTGTTTAGGTTTTCTATATCTTTATTGGAGCTGTAGCTTATGAAAGATTTTCTCCCAATAACAACCACCATTCCCAACTATCCAAAGTCTTTGGCAACTTCACTTTACGAGTCAACTCCTGAACAGATTCGCTGCAGCCTTTAACACCCAGGTCCACCTTTGACATGTACTCTCTTTAAAACCAGTGGAAAGGGTTTTACCTGCAAATGTGGTGTGTGTGTGTGTGTGTGTGTGTGTGTGTGTGGTGTGGTATGTGTTAGGCAGGTTGCATAATTATTCTTCTTTCTTTTTTAGAACCTTGAAAATCTGAGAAGTTATGTGATACCCCAATTGCAGTTAGTAGGCGAGTGATTTAAGAGTTATTGCCCCTTTGCATGTAACTACAAGGCTCTGCTCTCACCCACATGGCTGTCCACCTGTGGGAAGGTGCTAACAATAGTAATCATGAGGTTATGGGGGGAGGTTCCAATACAGTTCAGGGGTTGGTAATTCATTTAGGACCATTTTGTACCTTAAAATAGTAACATTTCACTCTTCTGGGTATTTGTTTTATTTGTTTGTTACCTATAATAGAAGATAACACGAGAAGAAAATATGACCTAATCAATCAGAGCATCATGTGTCTTCTATTTTTGCTCAGATTTTTGGAAATATAAGATTATCTCACGAGAAACTCTAAACTGCCTCCTCATGGGATTTTTGGATTTGAATTTATGCTGTGCACTTACCTTATTTTTCTTAACATGTTGAAACATCTATTTCTCTTTTCAGATGTCAGAGTAGGTAGAGCTTCCCCACTTCCTCTGCATGCATTACACCTCTTTGCAAACTATCTATGGAAGACTGAGCTCACCAGTTTTCTGGAGGAACAATAACAACCAATCCAAAGAAGGGAGACTGAAATCACAAAGTCAGCCACAGATCATGGCATCAGTGGTATTACTGGAGCTCTGTCTCAGGTGCAGTCAAGGTGTTCCAAGTTCTATTAAACAGGAAGAAATGGAGAAAAGAATATTATTATGAATCAACTTGTGAATCTACCATTCATTATTCCTGTTTCCTTGGAAAAGTCATTTATCTCCTCATTATTTGTATACTAAACATGATAAGGTTATGTTTCTCCCATAATTCACAGAATTGGGTCTGTCAGTAAGACTAAAGGAAGTTTAAAAATAATCTCCTGTAGAGGTTATTAAGTACAACTGTATCATCATGATTTTTGTCTTTGAGTGTTTCCCTGACCATAGTTGAAGGCTCACAGCAAATCTTCACACCAGAAGGTGGCCTATATGTGCTAACAATGGTTGTCGTTCAGGTGAATAAATGATGTCCAATGAAGCATGTTATATAATGTGTTTTTTTCTAAAATTGGTAATTTTGAGTCATATTGGAATTTCACAGATGAATATGTGAAGATCTAGAGAGAATTATGCAGAATTAAGGCCTCTGTAGTTTACCCCTTTGAGAATATTTATAGCTTCTGACTCTGTTTTCCTAGGGAAGAAGCAAGTAAATCTGTGGGGATTAAGATGATTATTTGTAATGTGCAAGAATTTTGTCAAATGAGGCAGACCTTCAAAACTAATCAGAAGAGAAAAGAAGGTCACTTCATAATGGTTAAGAGAGCAATTTAAGAAAAAGATATAATAATAGTAATAAATATTTATGGCCCCAACACGGTGACAACTAATTACATGAAAGAAACACAACTCAAACTGAAGCCTCAGACAAACACCAGTACAATATTTCTGGGTGATTTCAACACACCTCTCCCACTATTAGGTAGGTCATTCTGACATAAACTCAGTAACAACTCTTTGGACCTGAAAAATGTCATAAGTAAAAGGAATGCAACAGACATTGATGGAATATTTTATTCCAACAGCTGAAAACACTTTATTCTCAGTAGCACATGGAACCTTCTACAAAATAGACCGTATTTTAGTTCACTAAGCAACTTTTAGTGAAAAAACAGCATAATTTCTTGTATCTTATTAGATCATAATGAAATGAAATTAGAAATTAACAAAACCAAACTCTACAGAACACGGGGAGATGAAACAATACACTTTTGATTGATGAATGGGTGATAGAAAAAAATCAAGGGAAACACTGAACAATTCTTAGACTCAAATGCAAACACAATATTCCAGAACCTCTGGAACACTATTAAGGAAGCTCTAAGAGGAAAGTTTATAACTGTTAGTGCCTACAGGAGGGAATCAGAAAGATCCTAAATAATCAACCTAATATGAAATTTAAGGCCCTTAAACAAAAAAGAAAGAGCAAACCAGTCTAAAACCAGTAGGAAAAAAAAGGAAATGATTAAGATCAGAGCTCAAATCAGTGAAATTGCAATGGAAAAAAAATACATGGGATCAATGGAACAGAGTTGGTTCTTTGAAAAGATAAACAAGACAAATAAGCCCAAATTAATACAATTAGAGATGAGAAAGGAGAAATCATCACAGAAATTCAGTGAATCATTAAGGACTATTTTGAAAGTTTATACTCCAATAGAGTGGAAAACCCAGAAGAAATGTATGTATTTCTAAACACATATGATCTACCAAAACTGAATTAAGGACATTGAAAACCTAAACAGACCAATAACTTGCAATGATATAAAAGCAGTAAGGAAAAATCTTCCAACAAATAAAAGCCCAGGGAAACATGGATTCTCAGTTGAATTCTACCCGATCTTTAAAGAAGAACTAGTCCTTATTCTATATTTAGCAGACCCAAAAAACTCCACAAGAAAACTTCCATAACTCATAAATGAATTCAGCAAAGAAGCAGGATACAAAATCAACACCCATGAATCAAATGCATTCTGATGCATCTCTAATGGATCTACTGAAAGATCAATTAGGAAAACTACCCCATTCCCAATAGCCACTATTTTTCCTCATTTTTATACTCAATGATTTATCTATTGTGTTTACCTTTTAACAAACTAGCTCTTTGTTTTGTTGATCATTGGAGTTTTGTTTTCTGGGTTGTTTTTAATCACTACTTCATTTTGTTCTGCCTTGACCTTTCTTATTTCTTTCCTGATTTACTTTTTCCTTCTTTTCCTAGTTACTTGGGTTGTAATGATAAGTCATTTATTTAAGATCCTTCTGTTTTTTGATGTGGACATGGATTGCTATGAACTTCCCTCTCAGTACTGCATTAGCTGTTAGGTTTTGGTATGTTGTATCTCAGTTTTATTTTTTTCAATATATTTAAAACTTTAATTCTTCATTACTTTCTTGACACATTGGTTGTTCAAAGTTAGGTACTTTAATTTTCAAGTATCTGTATTTTCCACACTATTGTTACTGATTTATAGCTCCTTGCTTTGTGGTAAGAACAAAAACACTCAAAGTCATTTCAATCTAAAAGATTTTATAGAAAATTCGTTTGTGGCCTGTAATATAATCTATTTTGAAGAATGTTGCATGTACTGATAAGAATGTGTATATTGCAGCTGTGTAATGGAATGCCAACAGATGTCCATTTGGTCCATTTGAGCTGGGGGCCATTTCATTCTGCTGTTTCCTTGGTTTTCTGTCTGGATGATTTGTCCATTGCTGAAAGTACAGTGTTAAAGCCTACAGGAATTGTTGTTTTAGAACTCTTCCTTTATGTCAAATAATATTTGCTGTTCATATTTGCTTCTCCAATATTGTGTGCATAGATATTAAGAATTGTTATTTCCTTTTGCAGAATCGATGCATTTACCACTATATAGAGTGCTTCCTTATCTCTTTTTTACTTTTCTTAAAAATTAAAGTCTATATTATCAGATATAAGTATGGCTTCTCCTTCTTTCTTTTGGTTTCTGTTTGCATGGGATATTTTATCCCATTGCTTCACTTTCCATGTATCCATATCCTTAGAGATGAATCAAAAATCTTGTAAGCAATACATAGTTGGAAATTTTTTTTATTATTCACTGATTCAAACTACATTTAAATTGGTGAACTTAATTCATTCACATACAAAGCAATTATTGGTAAGTGAGGGAATACTACAGCCAGTTGTTAACTCCTTTTCTAGTTTTATTATAGCTCCTTTCTTATTTCGCTGTTATGTTCCTGTTGTAAATAAATGATTTACTGTGTGGTAGTGTGTTTTGATTCATTGATAATTATTTTTTTTGGTTTCTGTTTTTCCCTTGTGCTTACCACGAGACTTGCAAGCTAATTTTTTATTATAACAAGCTTTTTTCAAAAGGTGTCTACTTAATGTGACTGTAAAGGTAAGAAGAAAAGCAAAATGGTGAAACTAGGCTGATAAAACTCTCCAGTTGCACTCCATTCATTCTCTCCCACGTTGTGCTTTTCATATTCTTTCTTAATATCTTTCTATATTACCGGTTGGCATTCATTTAGTTAAATTTTCAGTTTTGTTATTCAAACTATGCATCAAAGATACAAATGGTTTATGCAGCCTGCTTACAATATCAAAGCACTTTGTGTCTCAGAACGACTTTTACCAGTGAAATCAATAATTCTCATGTTGAGAACTACTCACTGATACCTCTCACAGTTTGAAAATCTTCCTTCAGCATTTCTTGTATGACAGGTCTGGTGGAGATAACTTCCCTTGGCTTTTCTTTTTCTAGAAATTTCTTTTTCTCATCTCCATTTCTAAAAGACAGCTCTTCTGGCGCCTTTATTGGGAGTGTTTTGTTTTGTTTTGTTTTGTTTTCCCTGTGAAAAATCTCTGTGGCCTAGAAGATTTCTGCTGAAATGTCTTCTGTCAGGCCAACGGCAACACCCCTTTCTGGGGTGTGTGTGTGTGTGTGTGTGTGTGTGAGAGAGAGAGAGAGAGAGACAGAGAGAGAGAGAGAATCTTAGTCTTTTTCCTTGGACAGCTTGATTTTGAAACATCTTGAAATGGATTTAGTTGATCTAAATCTGGCTAAAGACCTATGACCACAATGCAACTAGATACTTGCATCCTTCTCTAGGTTCAAGAAGTTTTCTGTTACAATGTTTTTTAATGAGTTTTCTAACCCTTTGGCATACTCAAGACCCTCTTCAGCCTCTGTCAAGGGAATCTGTACTCTCCTTAATAAAGTTTTCTTTATTCTTCTTCATTCCACTCTCCTTTTACTCTTCTGAATGTGCATTTTGGTTTTTTTTTTTCTATTTTTTTTTTAATTTACTTACTGATTCATTGAACACAAATGGAGTACAGCTATTGTTTCACTGGTTGTACACAAAGTAGAGTCACACCATCTGTGCGTTCATGCATGTACACAGGGCAATGGTATCTGTCACACACTCTGTTATTATTTTTACCCCCCACTCGCCCCCACCCCTCCCTTCCCTCTATGCTATCTATCCTTCCTCCATTCTTGCCACCCTTCCCCCCCGCATTATGCATCATCATTCATTTATCAGAGAGACCATTCGGCCTTTGGATTTTTGGGATTGGCTGATCTCACTTAGCATAACAGTCTCCAACATCATCCATTTACCTACAAATGCCATAATTTTATTCTTCTTTATGGCTGAGTAATATTCCATTGTGTATAAATACCACAGTTTCTTTATCCATTCATCTACTGAAGGGCATCTAGGTTGATTCCATAATATAGCTATTGTGAATTAAGCAGCTATGAACATTGATGTGGCTGCATCACTGTAGTAATCTGATTTTAAGTCCTTTGGGTATAGGCCAAGGAGTGGGATAACAGGGTCAAATGGTGGACTGAATGTGCATTTTGAAACAACTGTCCTCAAGATCATGAAGTCTTTCTTCTCTTTGATTTGTCCTGCTTTAATGCCTTCTGTTGGGCTATTCATTTACCTGAGTGTATTTTCCACATCAAAGATTTCTCTTCATTTTGTAAATAACCTCCATCTCTTTGTCAAGTTTCTCTTTTAGAGAACCAAATCACATCTGTGTTTTCCCAAAGCTCATTGAGTTTCCTTAGAACATCAAATTCCCTGAGAGTCCTGCCACACTTCTTACTATCTAGCTAGTTCCTGGTATCTTCTTTGAACTGGTAGGTGAGAACAACTTTTCCTGAAAGCTCTTGATGCTTCTTTGAGCCCTGAGTAACACCCAGGCTCAGGTCTGCAGGAGAGTGCTGTGGATGAGTGGCCATTGTTTCAGTACTGAAAGGCAATCTAAGCCCAGTTTCTCCTCTATCACATGTGGTGTGTGTTCAATTGGTCCAGGTGAGTGTGCACAAAGCACAGTTCATCCCCATAAGCTTCTCACTGTGGAAAAGGCAGGAGAATATCCCTCACCCACAGTCCCCATCCTGTGGTCGGGAACTTCAGAATTCTAACTGATTCAGGAAAAATTGCTGTATATGAACCAGCTCCAGGCTCCTATCTTGTGCCTGTGGACACTGGTTGGGTTTCTCTGTGTCATAGTCCAGGCCCACATTGTCGTCCAAGTCCAGCAAAGTTGAGGGAAAGAGCAAGGTCCATGCTGCTGTGAGTTGCCTAATGCTGAGTTGTACTCATGATCCTAGAGTAGGACCGCCAACCTCAAATGGTGGTGGCTGGGATAGATGTAGACAGATTAAGGACATGTATTCCTTGCTCTATCACACATCTGTGAGAGATGCCAGAAGCTCTCTCCAGTGGGAGTCCAGGTGTTGGGACTAGCATGTGCCTAGTCTTACTTTTCCCCAGCTGCCACTAGATTCCAGTAAAAGTCCTGAGCTAACTATTCTGATCCACCCCACCTCCCCAAATAAATGGGTCTTTTTTACATTTATCTGCCTCGTGGGGGATGTGTTGGTGAAGGAAGTTCTTTGGCTGCCTAGGTTGACATTTGTTGGGCTGTGCCTGAAGGTCCCAGCTGCTAACACCTCACAGTCATGGATACAAACTGTGGCACGTTCCACAGATTCCACAGCTGGCTCTGCTGTGGGTCAAAACTGAATCCTATCTGCACGTGTGCAGGTCTCTGCCTGGTGTAGAGCGGCTCCAAGTTCTAACTTCGAGCACAGGCATGGGGATGACTTGTGTGTTTCAAGGTTTCATTTTTAGTGCAAACATATTTCATGATTAAATACAGATCCTCTACATCTAGTTTGCTTAGCCTCAAACTCACAAAAGGAATAGGGACTCTTCAAATTTCAGCTTCTCTTTTGAGTCAGAGGTAATGACATCCTGTCATCCTCATGGGGTTTTCAAGAACATTATTACATTCCCTATGTGTGGCATCTAGCACAATCTCTATGACTTATTGGAATTTAATGGGTAAAATATGAATATCCTTCAT
This sequence comes from Glaucomys volans, assembly GCA_020662805.1. NCBI lineage: Eukaryota > Metazoa > Chordata > Mammalia > Rodentia > Sciuridae > Glaucomys > Glaucomys volans. Next base: position 9,339 of record JAJEJO010053044.1, on the reverse strand, counting down.
TTATAAATTTTATACAGCATGGTTCACAAAGCTAACAGGGTAAGTAATACTCCTAGATAACGATTTTTATTCTGTTTCAAAGGTCAGTGTATTGGTACAATAGTACTCAAATGTTACTCAATTTTTTTCCTTTATTTAACAAATATTTATGAGAATCTCCTAAGAAACAGATGTCTATCCTTCCTCTATTCTTGCCTCCCTTCCACCACGCATTATGCATCATATTGCATAGAGGGAAGGGAGGGGTGGGGTCGGGGTGGGGGGGTAATAATAACAACAGAACGAGACAGGTATCATCACCCTATGTACATGTATGAATGCACAGATGGTGTGACTCTACTTTGTGTACAACCAGAGAAACAACAGCTGTACTCCATTTGTGTACAAAGAATCAAAATAAATAAATTAAAAAAGAAAGCAATAAAAAAAAAGAAAGAAACAGACATCAATTCAGATACCGATTAGTGTATTGTGAACAAAACAGATAAAGTCACTGGTCTTGGGGAATCACATCCTAGTTAAGCAAGATAAATAGGAAATAAGGAAGTGACCCCATCCTTGTAAAGGGTTGATAAGACCCATGAATAACCACACAGGAGACAGTTATGTGGTGAGTGGGGTGAGACTCTTCTATAAACGTGGTCAGGGAAGGACTCTGTGACAGGGAACATAGCTGCAGAGGCTTGAATGGAAACAAGAAATTCCGCACAGTGAACAGCTATTGCCAAGGGCTTGGGCAAGAGCATGGGCGAGGTTGTGCAGAAATAGCAAGAAAATCAAAGAAGTGGGGTACAGCTCTGGGGATCAGCAAGAGAGAATACAGCCGAACTGAAGTGAAAAAAACAAATGGTGAGAATTAATTTCCAAGCATTTGAAAAAATGTGCAATACTCTTTGCTTCTCAGTATAAATTCTCAATAATCTGAAAAATGGTAATATTCGAATAGGATCCAGAGCCAAGCACCAGCCTGGAGGCCTGGCTTGCGGACTCCCCCTGGTCCCGCAGCCATTGTCTCTGTCCTCTTGCCTGGATGTGTTTAAGGTCCTAAAATGTCATCTATCAAGCCCCTAGTTTATGCAGTTATTCATTTCTTATGGGAACAAAGTCAGTTGGATGCTTACACTTCTGATGAACAAGAAAGTTTGGAAGCTGCAATTCAATGCTTACAGACGGTTTTTAAGATCATGTCAGAAGGTACACATCGAGCATTTGCACAGCCTTTGACAGAAATGTTCACGAATTCCTTCTGTAAGAATGACATTCTACCCCTTTCAAACTCAGTGCCTGAAGATGAGGGAAAAACTGACCAATTAAAAGATGAAGGCAAGAACCACACGAAAGAAGAGAATTGCGCTGCTGCAGCGGATTGTCACACACAGGCAATAGAACTGGATCCTAATAATGCACTTCACTATTGCAACAGGGCTGCCGCTCAAAGCAAATTAAGCCACTACACAGATGCAACAAAGGATTGTGAAAAAGCAATAGCAATCGATTCAAAGTACAATAAGGCCTATGGAAGGATGGGGCTGGCAATATATATCATAGGTGTCAATACTGTTTTTGATGTTGCTGTTTTGATGAGTGACAGGGAGGGAGTCATTAAGAGCTTGTGGAAAGCAGTATGTGGTACAAGGGATGCTATGAAAATAATAATGTGAATTTACAGCCGGGCGTGGTGGTGCACACCTGTAATCCCAGCGACTCGGGAGGCTGAGGCAGGAGGATCGCGAGTTCAAATCCCGCGTCCCCAACTTAGCGAGGCCCTAAGCAACTCAGTGAGACCCTGTCTCTAAATAAAATACAAAATAGGGCTGGGGATGTGGCTCAGTGGCAGAGAGTTTGTGGGAAACAGTGGGTTTATACATCTTCTAGCGCAAAGAGGAAAAAAAAACAGATACACATCAGACCCTATAGACGTTAAAAGGGTAATTATAAACACTATGGCTAACTCCAAATCTATATATTTTACAACTTAGATGAAACAAATTCTTTTTAAGATATAAACAACCAAAGTTCACTGGACCCACATATTACAAAGTTAAATTTATAGATGAAAACCTTCCAGGGAAGAAAACTATAAGGCCAGATGACTTTAATGATGAACTCTACTGAACACATGAGGAGAAATTCACATCAGTTCTACATAGTGAGCTCTAGAAATCAGAAGAGGAGGAAACACTTTGCCACTCATTTTATTTTGGCCAGTGGTACCTGGATAACAAAGATCAAAGAGAATCATAAGAAAATACTTTAAAACACTGTCTTCATGGGCTAGTACTGTGGTTAGAGGGGACCTTTCTTTTTACATGAAATTATGGTGATAGTCTTATTTCATCACTTGATCAATCTTTGAGCATTTTGGAAGAATGACAAGACTTCAGTTTTACACTGCTCGAACTTTATTTTGCACAGATCTTAACTTTTATTTGAGGGACAACTCTTCTGAATATAGCTTCCAATTTGAACAAAAATTTGTCATGACAATGCATGAATTATGCATTCAAGAAAAAAGATATTTGAATACATTCAAACTGCTTTTATTTTCATCAGTATCTCTGGTACTTGGGCTACATACCCTTTCATAATTAAAAAATGAAATTTTTGTATCAAATGACTCAAACTGACATTTTAGTTCATATGAGACACCAGATTTATGCATCTATTGTTAAAATGTGCAAACAAAAAGAATAGTTTGACAATTCATCGTGTATCTCAAAATATTCAATTATAATTACTAAGTACTAGCACACTAGTCAGGGGTCTCCAGTGAAATAATCAATTGGATATGCAAGTTCATGTAAGAGATTTATTATGATGTGGGATATGGAATTGTGATGACGGAGGTGAAGAAGGGCTGTCTCGGCTATCTACAAGCTGAGAACCAGGAAGGCTGGTGCTCTAACTCAGTGTGAGTGCAAAGGCCTGAGAAAGAGGGGCAGAGGAGTGACTGTGTAAGGCTGGGAGAATGAAGGCTAGAAAGACACTAGCTCTACTGTCCGAGAGAGAACATGGATGTTCAGTTAAGGTGTTTGTTCAGCTGCACCCTCACTGGACTGGGTGATGGCTGTCCAAACTGATGGGACAGACCTTCTTTACTGTGGTAACTGCTTCAAACTGTACACTTTCAGAAATACCCTCTCAACTACACACAGTAATGGTCTGGCTATATGTATATCCTTTAACCAAGTCAAAGAACACATTCAGTTCAACACCACTAATAGCCACAGAACATCTAATGCTGAGAAGTTCGCCTTACCCATTTGCAAGTATCCCCATGAAGCACCAGTCTCCACTTCTTTTCCATGTGAAATTTTCTGTGATTATTTTGCATATATTTGCATTGAGGTAGAAAAATTGCATGGGAAATTATTAAATGCATCAACACCTTTAATAAAGATTTTGACAAGAAAACACCAAAATATCATAAATATTCTCATTCTGGAATCACAATTCTACATATAATGTTTCCTTTTTTATACCATGGTCTTCTGCAGAGGTAAAGGAACATGAATTAAGCTGTGTCTTCAAATGCAGTGCAGCACATGGACAAGATCTGAGGGAATCTATAAGGATTATGCTCTCTGAGTTGAATCAAACCTTAATGATTATTTTGCTTCTAACACAATCTTTGAGAATGCATTCTTAACCTCCTTGTTCCTCAGGCTGTAGACCACAGGGTTCAGCAGGGGAATAAACATAGTATAAAACACAGATGCAATTTTGTCAGTGTCCATAGAATGACTGGAGATGGGCTGTACATACATGAAGATAGTCGTCCCATAGAAAATGGAGACTGCAGTGAAGTGGGAGGCACACGTGGACATAGCCTTCCGATGTCCTGCACCTGAGCGCATCTTTAGGATGGTGACAAAAATAAATACATAGGATATGAAGATAACGACGAGAGCAAAAGTGATAACAAAAGTGGCTAGAGAAACAGGAATCAGATCATTCACTGGTCTACCATAGCAAGAGAGAGCCATGACTGCTGGAATATCACAGAAGAAGTGATGGACCACATTGGACATACAGAATGAAAGACTGAATGTGTTCCCAACATAGATGGCGCCACTCAAAAGCCCACAGACATAGCAGCCTATGACTAGACACACACACACACTGGTTGTCATGGTGGTGGTGTAGTGCAGGGGCTTACACACTGCTGCATAGCGATCATAGGCCATTGAGGACAACAGGAAATTCTCCACAGTAACAAAACCTGTTAAAAAGAACATCTGAGCAGCACAAGCATTGTAGGAGATGACTTCGTCTCCCAGAAGGAGTCCAGCCATGAGTGTGGGAATGACAGACGAGGAGTAGCAAATGTCCACTAGAGACAGGTTGCCAAGGAAGAAGTACATGGGAATGTGGAGACGGGAGTCCAAGACAATCAGCAGGATCATCCCCAGGTTCCCAACCAGAGTGATGGTGTAGATGAGCAGGAAGGTCACAAAGAGGGGAAGCTGCAGAGCTGGGTCACTGGTCAGTCCCAGCAGGATGAACTGTGTCACCTCTGTCCTGTTCTCCATCAGTCTTGTCTGACAATCTCTAGATGGTCTATATCCATGACAAAAAATGAACAGAACAGTGAAGGTTGAATTAAAATGAAAAATATGTGTTAAACATACATTAATTCTTTGCCCCCATACCTTATAATTTAAGATTCTCCTAAAAATGCTGGCATTCAAACTAAACATGTTGTACTAATTACATATAGAGTTAAATTCTATGAAATCGAAGACTCCTTATGAATAATCTTCACAATTTTAAACCCTTGTACATTTATTAACAGAAATGCAGTCTACTTATTTTGTTTTACTTTTTAATTGGTACATTACAGTTGTACATCTTGATGAGATTTGTTGTGAGATGTTCATACATGCACATGATATAGCAATATAATTTGGCCAATATTGCTCCCCTGCATTTCCTCCCTCTCTCCCTTATTGCCACTCCCTGGTTCCTTTTCTGTACTGACCTACCTTTGACTTTTAGGAGATCCACTTCCACCTTTTAATTCCTCTTTCCTCTATCTTCCACATATGAGAGAAGACATACATATGACAACCTTCTGAATTTAATTATTTCACTTAATATAATATAATGGACTCTATTTCCATCCATTTTCCTGCAAATGCCACTGTTTCATTTTTCCTTATGACTGAATAAAACTCCATTGTGTATGTATCCCACATTTTATTTATTCAGCCATTGATGGACACTTAGGCTGGTTCCATATGTGGCTATTGTGCTGCTAAAAACATGGGATGCATGTTCCACTGTAGTAAGATTACTTAATTCTTCAGGGTAAATACCAAGAAGTGGTAGAGCTGGGTCATACGGTGGGTCCAAGCCTAGTCTTTTGAGAAGCCTCCATACTGATTTCCATTGCAGACATACTAATTTACAGTCCCACCAACAGTGCAAAGGTCTTCATTTTCTCCTCATCCTCTCCAGCATTTATTATTTACATTCTTGATGACTGCCATTCTGACCAGTGTAAGATGAAATCTCTGTGCATTTTTTTATTGAATTTTTCCTTTTTTACATTCATTCTAATTACTTATCCATGACAGTAGAATGCACTTAGGCACATTGTATGCAAGAGGAGCACATCTTACTCTGACTAAAGATGGTGCCCTCACACTGGTAGTATAATCATACATGTATAAGATAGTTATGGCCATCTCACTCCACCATCCTTCTCATCCCCTAAACCCCTTCCCTCTCCTCACTTCCCTTGACACAATCCAAAGTCCCTTCATCCCCCTCAATATGGATCAGCATTGGCTGATCAGAGAAACCGAATGCAGTTTTGATTTGCATTTCTCTAATTGCTAATGATGTTGGACTTTTTTTCATGTATTTGTTGGCTCTTTGCATTTCTTCTTTTAAGAAGTGTGTGTTCAGTTCATTTGTGTTACAGACTATTTAATTACTTAATCCAAATGTCTGTGTATACCTATCTGTGAATTCTCTAAATTCCCTCTCATGGAAATTTTTGCTTTATAGTATGGATGCACTTCAGTTTTTTCTCTTTTAAATTAACTCTAAGGTATAGCTTGCCCAATGGTTTTTGCAAGGATTCTCTTTCTCATTAAAATATTCATCGAATGTAGAAACTTACCAGTAGGCTGGAAAGGAAAAAGCAGTCAATACAGAACAGGGAGACTGAAATTTACAGCCAGCCCTGGAATATGGCATGCGTACTATTAGTGAAGATCTGTCTCAAACAGTGGTCAAAAGGTTCCAAGCTCTCTAATGCAGGAAAAATGGAGGGAAGAACTTAAACCTAGAGAACAAGTTCTGAATCTACAAATAAGTATTTCTATCTACATAAAAGATTCATTTTTGTCTTCCTATTTGCATAATAAGCCTGATAATGTTATACCTCCTCAATAGTTCACAGAATTGTGTCTGAAAAAAAAAAAACCACATGATTTTTATCTTTGTGTGTTCCTCGCTCTGCAACTGAAGACTCACAGCAAGTCCTCAAGTCAGAAGGAGGCCTGATTGCACTACCAATGATTATCACTCAGAGGAGTATGCTGCCCAGTGAAGCATGTTCCTTCTGAAACCAGTAATATTGAGTCATGTTGCAATTTCAGAGGAGGGTATGTAGAGTTTGGGAGAGAACCATAGACTTGAGACCTCTGCAGATTGTCCCCAAGAGTCTACTTGCAGCTGCTGATGTAACTTTCCTAGAGAAGAGGCAATTAATCTGTCTGTGGGGAGCAAGCTGGTTAGTTTTAACGTATGCACGTGCTTTTATCTCTTTTTTTACTTTTTTCAAATTAAAGCATAATTTACATACAGTAATACCCTTGAGTTTTAGTGTAAAGTTCTAAGAATTTTGTCAAATTTGTGGTCCAGTCAAATGTATGGTCCTTCTGCAATCACCAGCTCATCTGAGCTTCTCTTTGATAATTGCTCCAACCCTCTGCCTCTGGCAATAAGGAAACTATTTTTATTCAGATAGTTTTGCTGTAGTTAGAATGTTCTTATAAGAAAGATTGTAATTCAATACTCTAAATAACTGTACAACAACATACTGGGCAACATAAATGAAATTAAACCTCCTGTAAATGCACACAATACCAAAACCAATTCCAGACCATGAGAAAAAAATCTGAATAAGCCAATAACACGTGAAGAAATTGAATTAGTAATAACTAACTTTCCAAAAAAGAAAAGCCCAGGAACAGAGGAATTTTCTGGTGAAATCTCTGAAACATCCAGTAGAAATGAAAGACTATGACAGAGAAGAAACCAGGATTTCTGTTAGTGTCCTTGGCTGCTGCAGTCTTTGGGGCTTACAACAACAGGTGTTTATTCTTTCTCGGGTCTGGAAACTAGAAGTCCAAAGCAGTGTCAGCAGGTTGGAACCAGTGGATCGCTGAAGCCATGTCCCTTCTGGGCTCCAGAGCACAATTCACTTCTTGCCTCTTCCTTCTGGGGACTGCTGGCTCTCCCCAGCTTCTTGTTTCTGAGTTCACATTGCCAGCTCTATTTTTTCCCTGCTTCCTAGATCTTTCTGACACTATTTTGTAAGAATATAGGGGATAGCACTTAGGGAGCACACAGAATCTAAAGGTATCCCTTTTCATTTTAATTTTAAAAACTTATTTAATCTCATCTACAAAACTCTTCTGGGCCACAGAGTAATATTGAAAGATGCCATAATGGGGACTTGGATCTTTTATTGAGCCATCAGTGAGCTTGTCAGAGTGTCTTATGGCAGCATTCTGCTCTACGTTTGAGAAGGATCTGTACCTCCAAAATTATTCTAACACTTAATAGCTATTTAAAATAATAATTAGAGATGGTTCCCACATGAGAAATATCTCCAAATAGATGTGAATACTGCTGTTACATTACATTCTTCCAAAAGAAACAGCATGACCATCTGAGCATGTTGAAGCTCAATATTACAAATTCTGAGATGGTGAAGCCCCTGACGTAAGGTGGTAACAAGACATGGAGGCCCATTTCTGTGCTTAGGATTTCCACAATGTTGATCTCTCTGTGGGGCAAAAAAGAAATAATTGTACATTATGAAAGCATCGGAATGTATGTTGTCACTAATATACACAGATACTTTACTTATATTCTACCTGGAGTCATTTCATTTTTTTTCATTTATTTTTTAAATTTTTATAGACTTCATTTTGATTCATTGTACACAAATGGGGTACAATTTTTCATTTCTATGGTTGTGCATGATGTACATTCATACCATTTATGTAATCATACATGTCCATAGGGTAATGATGTCTGAGTCATTTCATTTTATTGTATAATTCATATATGTGAAGTAATTTTAAAAATATAATCAAATATTAAACCTCCAATCTCATAATGTATTTTAATGTTTTTCTAAACATTACTTATTTAATCTGTTTCAAATACAAAAATCAAAACCAAAGAAAATATGACCTTATTTGAGATGGCCGTCACCATCAAGGTCCTGTAAGAGGCATGGGTGTGACTCCCATACAGACCCGTCAACTTCGCTGTTGGCGATGCACAGAAGACATGTGGCTCTTGGAGAATCATAATGACCTGTGGTGAGCTTAATCAGGTGCAGACTCCATTTGCAGCTTTGATTCCAGATGTGCTTTTGGGTGACCTGTTTTCCTCCTTGGTAATGAAGACATTGAGAAACAACTAGGTTTTACTTGGAATGGACACTATACACCTCCAGTGTTCTCCATCAGGGCTACATCAAGGCTTCAGGCAACCGTGGTAACTTGGTCTTAGGAGATCTTGATAAGATTTCCCTCCCACAATACCACAGTGGCCCATTTCATTCATATTGCTGTGATTGGACCTAGTGAGCAAGAAATAGCAAACTCCTGGGATATTAGGAAAGCATTTCAACGCCAGGATGTAGAAGTAAATGCACGAAATTCAGAGGCCTTCATTCCAAAGAACACTCGAGGTCTGCAGGTCTGGGGAATATGCTGAGCTCTCTCCTCTAAGTAAAGGATCAATATTGCCTCTGTCTTTTCTTCAGACCAAAAAGGGGCACATCACCTGGTGACTCTCTTGGGTTTTGGAAGAAATGTACTTTTTCTTTGGGTGTGGGATTTTATTGTTTATATCAAGCGATGTGAAAATCTGCCAGTTGGGAGCGTGGCCCAGATCAAAAGAAGACTCTCTTTAGATCCTGACTTCTGGGAGAGCTGCTTTACCACTTGAGCTATGTAATCCAGAAAGTCAGTGGTTATGAAATTTTCAGCATGGAATAGGATGCTGTGTGGATGGTTTCACCCTTCCAGTATAGGCTCTTAAGATTTTGAAGTAGAGCCCTGTGATCCGTGGCGGATATACTTT
>JAJEJO010053042.1:0-11112 GCA_020662805.1 Glaucomys volans | reverse complement strand
GGAAAGAAAACCAGCTCCACAGATCAGGAGAAGCTCTGATTCCCTGTCGCTCTTGTTTTAAAGGGTCTGTGGGGGCTGGAGTGTGGCTCAGGGGGCCCTGGCATGTGCCCCACAGAGAGAGAGGGAGAGAGAGAGAGAGAGAGAGAGAGAGAGAGAAGAGAGAGAGGAGCAAAGGAAAGGAAAACTAAAAAGCTTCGTGAACAGATGTGGGTGGGCCACTTCTTGGTTCCTCATAGGAAACACTGGCCACCGTCCCCTGAGGCAGGGCCAGGCAGGTGACCACAGCCAGGGAGCCTCACTGGCCTGGACAGACCTGGGCTGAGGGAGAGACAGAGGAGCAGGTCAGGAAGGAGCAGATTCCCGGCCCATGCAGATGCCAGGAGAGCACAAGGAGACCCTGAGGGTCAACAGAGACGCTGGTCACAGGGGGACATGGGTCCCCAGTGAATCCACAAAGCCACAGCTCCCCAGAGACGCTGAGTTGACATCGCAAATATTACCAGAGAAACCTCGTGACTGACAAGAAGAGCCACCAAGAGGATTTAAAGTATTCCAGCACTGGGAGGTCAAGGAGGTAAAGCAAACCTGTGCCGGGACCCCGCCCAGGACCCCGCACCTGGTGGAGCCCTCTGTGCACCTGCTGGGGACACCAGGGAGCAGGGCTGGCTCCTGTGGGGAGACTCCGCCCCTCCAGCAGTTCTGCCTGGAGAAAGTCTCCTCCCCAAGGTCTCCAGCTCCCTGCCCACCGCCCTCCCTGCTCTCCTGTCCCCACCTCCCCTCTTGGGGGCCACTGAGGCCCTGGGTCTCCACACTGGACTCCTCCCACTCAGCCTCAGCCTCAGCTGACCTGGCTGGACCTGCCTGTCCTGGGAGAGAGACCTTCTCCTCTCAGTCCCCACCTTCCTCTGTACCCCAAACTGGTGAACCTGAAGGGCCTCCCAGCACCTGCCCCCAGGTGCCCTCTGTGTGCCCTCTCTACCCATCCTGGGCCACTGGCCTCCTCCCTTCTCCTCTCTCCTGAGTCACCCAGACCTCTCTCAGTGCCCCTCCTGCTCTGACACCCTCTCCCCTGGGTGGCACGCTGGCTGGTCCAAGAGCAAGTGGGCTCCGAAGTGGGAGCCCCTTGTCCTGCTTCCCAGGGGTGCAGGGTTTGGTCAGTCCATCTGACATGGGGACACAGCACAGCCCATTCTGCTCCTGGGCTTCTCACATGATGCCTCCTGGCCGCCCTCCTGCCTTCCCTCCCCTGCAGACCCTCCCTGGGCAGAAGGCCTCACCTGGGAGCCAGAGGAGCAGCAGGGCCAAAGCTGGCCAGGCAGCAGTGTCTCCGGGGCTCATTTCTCTGGAACACATGTCCCCGGAGCACCAGGCCCAGCCGGACCTGAGGCCTCAGCCCCTCTGGGGAGTCAGCCTCTGAGGCCCTGCTTCTGCTTTTCTCAGAGCTGCAGTTCCTGGGCTGGGGAGAAAATGGAGAAGCTTTGGGGACCTAGCAAACCCCACCCTGGGAGCTCCGCATACATCCTATGAAAGCCGGGGAGAGGGATATGCAGCAGGAGGGGACCCACCACGGCTCCAAGCTTGCATGTCCGCCCTCACCCTCAGGGCTGCAGGGCCTCGCTTCCTTCTGGCCCTGTCCCTCCTCCTCCTCTCCATGAGGTCAGGATGGCACCCGTGGGGAGGGGCCCGCACAGCCTGTGTCCACAGCTTTGGGCAGTGCCCTGCGGGAGGCCAGCCTGGGAGCTCCCCTTCCATGAACTGAGCTCTAGGCCTGGCCCCAAGGTGGCACAGTGGCCCTAGAGTCCCTGAATGGTCCCTGTTGTTGGAAATGTGTCCTCTGTCTCACAGTGAGGTCCATAGGCTATGAGCCTCCCTGCCTCCCGTGTAGCCCCCGTGGCCCTGAGCGAGGATCCAGCAAGGCTGCCGGGACCCTCCCTCCACACACATGCCTGGGATAAGTGTCCCCAGCCTGCCCAGGTGACCTTGTGAGCACAGGACACTCTGATCCCAATGTGCTCAGTCAGCAGCTTGACCCTCCTGAAGGCAGCACCCCCCACAGGGAGCCCCGCACCTGCTCTGAGGTCCCCAGAGTGCCCTTCCTGGGAGCTTCACCTTCCTCCTTCCCCCTGACCACAGGAGAGCCTGCCCAGGAGACTTGCTGGTTCCTCTGCTGGAAGCTTTGAGGACAGAGCCTGGCAGACCTTGGGGGCATTTTCTAACAGCCAGGCAGCTGTAGTCCCAGCTACTCGGGAGGCTGAGTTGGGAGGATCACTTGAGCCAGCCAGGGCCTCATAGCCAGGCTATATCTCAAGAAAAGAAAGCAAATTCTATGCCAAACTATGACAGATTCACTAAATCCCAATCAGACCCAGGATGCTCTGGGTGTGACCTTGTTGAGGTGAAAATGAGAGTGTAGGGGGAGGGACACTTTTCGTAGCTTCATCACTAAATTTAGTGGCCTGATCTTGGGAACATTTCCAGAAATAATGACTGTGAGTACACAAGCACACCACACACACACACACACACACACACACACACACACAAATACATACTGGGGACTGAACCCTCCCAGGTCCTTTTTTTTAATCTTTTTTTGGGGGGACAGATTGTCACTAAGTGGCTGAGGCTGGCATTGAACTTGTGATGCTCCGGCCTCAGCCACAAAAGTTGCTGGGATTCCAGGTCTGCCCACCATGCCCAGCACAAGAAATATATATGTGACAGTTCTACCATGGTCCCAGGACATCGCTGCAGGCTCAAGTGTCCAGAACACACAAAGAAGCAGAAGGTGAGGTGCTCGTTGGCTTGTCCCCTTGAGCAGAACCTGTGGCTTCTGCTAAAGGTCACTAACATGTTCTCCGTGGGGACAAGTCCCACGATGGCTATGAAAACACTCAAAGTGTTGTTCCCTGAATCAGGACAGCCTCCCTCCAGGGTACACCTCTCCAGCAGGAGACTTGGACGCAAGAGGGAGAAGGGGCTTTGCAAGTCACCTACGAGGTGGGTTCTCCTCAAGGATGGGGAGAAACCTCAGGACCACTGGAAGGAGGAACAGGCCCAGGACCTAATCCCTGCCATGGCTGGCGAGACTCTTCCTCCCTCCTTACCCCAGGCCCAAATGAAGACACACATGAGGCAAAGTGACCTCATGGCCTCAAAACTAAGGAGGCAGACTGTCCACCGCTCCCCACCCCCCATGACTGCACCTGAGGCAGGGAAGGAAGACCAACCTGAGGACCCAGGGCCTACCCTGCTTTCCAGGCCAAGGGGAGGGGTTGGGCTATAGCCACAAACCCTCTGGCCCCAGTTGCAGTCTCTTCCCAGGGTGGAGGCACATGCTGGAGGCCAGAGAGGAAGGGTGTTGATTGTGCTGAGTGGAAGCCACTGAGTCCTGCAGGCTGGAGGGTCCCAAGAAAGGTCTGGGGAGGACAAGCTGGGGAGGCTCTCAGCTGAGCTCTGCCTCCCAAGGCAGTGCAGTCAGAGACTGTCCCAGCACCGGGGTCCACGATCTCCTCCCAGTCTGCCACTTCCTCCCCTGAGCATGAAGGCCAATGGGGCCTCAGGGATGTCACTGACCCGTGGGTACCACTCCAGGGCAGCCAGAGCCCAGGCACCAGGTCCTGAGCAGCAGGAAGCAGGTCAGTGTTGTCCTAGCTTGATAGCTGAGTGAGCACGTGAGAGAAACTGAGAATAACTGATGGCCACCGAGGGCCCTGTGCCCTGAGCCTCTGCTGTGGCCACCTGCACACAACCAGGTTTAACACTGTGAGACCCAGACAGGGACAGAGACCAAATCTGCAGGAACACTGCTGGAGAGTGGCCACAGGGTGGACGGCCAGAGTACAGAGGGCTCTGGGTTCTCTTCCCCAGGAGATGGATGAGACCAGTGGGGGTGGCCTGACCCTGCCCACCTCCTGCCCATCTCTGGAAACCAGGCTGGGGTGCAGCTCAGTGTTAGAACCCTAGCACAGCAAGGCCGTGGGTCACCCCAGTACTGCAGGATCACACCAAGAAACAAAGGGAGAGACATGTCTGGAACCAGCCCTGGCCTGGGGACCCTTAAGGGCCCAGCCACCTGGAACCTGGGTTCAGTGCACCCCTCGGTCCCCAGGCTCAGTCCACAACTGCAAGTCCTGGCAGCCATTGCATGTCCCCCTCCTGTCCTGTGCTGGATCAGGATGGACAGAGAGGAAGTGGAAGCTGCAGAGCAGCCAGAGGCCCAGAACCATGGCCTTGCCAAGGCTTCCTGCCCGTGGGGCCCCTGTTCCACACAGCCCTGTCCCCTCACTCCACAGAGGAGCCAGGAAGGACACCTGGCCCAGCAGGCTGGGCCTGCAGAGCTCCACAGGGCCTCCCAGGGCAGCTCAGGATGGGACTAGCATTGAGGACCTGGGTCCCCCTGGAGAGGGCCTCTGGCTTCCCCATGTCACACTGCAGAATTGGGGACTTTCCCAGTGGATGCTGTTGGCAGGAAGGGAATGTGGTGGGGTGGGGCTCTTCCACGTCATTTCTAATGTCCACCCCCCCTCATGCCCCCTCACTCCCCCAAGGCTCACACAGTCACCTTCTCAGGAGACACCCCTGCCCCAGGGCCACACTCCCCTGATCCCGTCCCCTGCAGTGCTTGTTTCTGCTTTGATCACCCTCACCTGGGTGCCCTGCCCGCCCTCCTGCCCAGGTAAGACAGTAAGACATCAGGAAGGCCAGGACCAAAGCCCCGCAACTGGGGCTCACCAGGGATTGGAGAGAGGGGCCCAAAGCCCAGCGGGTGGACCAGAATTGGGCTGTAATGTTTGCCTGCAGGAATGACTGAAAAGTCACATGCTGTCCAAACGCTGTGGTCAAGGATCTCAGTCCCCAGGCTGACCAAGGTGACTTGGACCAGCAGAGAGGGCAGAGGACAAGCACACCATGGAACACTGAGCGAGGAGAGGCCCAGGCTCACATCAGAGCCCTGTGCTGCTGGCCCCATGTCCACTCCAACACCCTAGGGGGCTGCACCCCTGGGGACATCTGCCACATCTAGAGGCATTTTTCATTGTCACAACCAGCATGGTGCTGCTGCTCCTGGCATCCAGTGGGTCAGATGGATGCTGCCTGGCCTCCTCCAAGGCACAGCCCCCACCGCAAAGAAGGACCCTCCAGAATGTGTTGGCTGAGGACCCTGCCCTGGAGCCCAATCGTGGGCAGTAAACGGCGCCCTGTGCAGCCCAGCTCCCTCACACCACGTGAAAGTGCCATGGACCCCGAGGGGACCCTCCTCCTGGGAGCAGGGACCTGCTCCCCTGGCCCCCTCTTTGTGCGGGGCTGAGAGGTAAGGGACGAAGGCAGTGGGCACCGGGTCCAGTCTGGGACTGACAGGGCAGAAGGGGACAGAGTAAAAAGCTTGAGAAGAGTCGCAGTTGCAGCCCTGCTGGGGACCACAAGTGCAGGGCTCGGCCTGAGCTAGGAGAGCCCGACCCTTGCCTGAGTTGCCCAGCTGGACAGAAGGGTGCTGCCCAGGATTGCACGATGCAGCCACCATGACCACTTCCAGGTCAGCCCTGGGGTCTGACCTGGCAAAGGAGGGTGGGACCAGGGCTTGCTCAGCCGTGTTGTCAGGATGGACTCTCCTGGGAGTGGCTGCCAGAGCCGTCCATCTTCTCTAGCTCTAGAGTGACCTCAGCAGAGCTCATTCACCCAGGTGTGCCCTGACCCTGATGGGTCCCCCGCTCCTCTCCTTTCACACAACTGAGCTAGTTCACACTGTGCCCTTGACAGGGTTCTCAGTGTCCCATCTGGGTGCTGAGCTCTGTCTTCTGGTCCTCCTGCCCCCGACCTCGATACGGAGGGGGGCACTCGTGGTAGGTGGGTGTTGGGTGGACAAATGGAACAATGATCCCCGGGACCCCTCCTCAAGGGACTCAGCCCTCCAATGCTGGTTGAACATTTCCTCCTCAGGCAGGAGAGAAAGTAAGAGAATGATTCCTGGAACCCAGGGTGGTACCTGATCCTCAGCTTCACCTGCGACCTCCTCTGGCCTGGATGGATGTCTGAAAGGCTCCATGGGGAGCACCTGCCTCTCCTTTGCTTAGGGATTCCCCCAGGTGTGCACACTCTGCCTCCATTCATTTCTGACCCTCTTACACGTTCCATGGCGTTCCTCCCCTTGGACTGGAGGTTCATGATGTCTGTGTGCATTTCTCCTTCTCCTTCCTTTCTTTTTTTTTCTCGTGTTGAGGATCAAGCCCAGAGCCTCATGCATTCTAGGCAAACACTCCTCTGAGCCACATCCCAGCCCCTGTCTGTGTACATTTCCTATTTGTTAATTACTTCTGTCTGCAGAAAAGAACGGGAGATCTGGGAAGGCAGGGGTCTTGGCATCTTTATTCCTAGCTGGACTCAAATGTCACAACCAGGGCTTGACACAGGGTCAGCTGTCCTGAAGTGTGTGCTGTTACTGAAATGGGTGAGGGGACCAAGGGTGGGAGCAGGTTATCCTAGAGGAAGCATCAGAATCGTGTGGCTCTCAAACCTCGGGGTTGCCAAGTTCATCATCGTTCCTGGGAACTGAAACTGATGGGCAGCCTCTGGTTTCCCTTTTTCTGATGAAGCAAACAGGGTCTAGCCCTTAAGTAGAAAAATGAACTAGAACATCACCCAACATGACGTCATGGACTGTCAATCAATTTCCAAACTTGAGCTTGTTCAAAGTCCCCCAGCCCTGGAATGGAGGGTGTATTGGGTACACAGCTGAGGAAAGAGGGGAGGACCTGGCAGGCCACCCACGTTTGTCAGTATGAATCCTGACGTCCTGCTCTCAAGGATGCCCACACCAGTACCACTTTGTCTAAATGAGGAAGGGACTCATCAGACTGTGGGGTAGCCCTGGATGCTGTTCTGACCTGACAGGGTTACCAACAGGCTCAGTGTCTCGCGTTTGTCCACCAGTCTGAGTGGGAGCTTGAGGAGATCAGTGAGCATGGAGTTTGTCCCAGGCCTGTCTCGTGGTGGACACAGGGGACCCCTGAACTGTGTTTGTTCATGAACTCTGGACTTCATCACTGAATAGACAGACTCAGCACATGGGAGAACGTGCACACGGCCTCCTGGAGTGGAGGAATGTGGGGAGCTAGGGAGTGAAGGGCAAGGGAGGGCACGGAACCCCCTCTCCGTGTGCACAGCAATGCACGTTGCTGGTGGGACAGAAGACTCCAGGGGACTCAGAGGTGTTGACGTGGGGCCAAGGCTGAGCTGGCAGGAGGGTGGGCGGTGCTGAGTGTGGTTGGACTTCAAGGAGTACCTACCTATGAGTGGCACTCTAGGAGGGTTAGGGACACGCACAAGAAAAGGTGCTCAAGGATCTTGTAGACAGTAGTCTTTTTTAATTTTCAATATTTTAATTTATTCTAATTAGTTCTACATAACAGTAGAATGCATTTACACATTTTGGTAGATCATACATAAATGGAGTGTAATCTCTCATTTTTCTGATTATACATACCTGTATGTATAGGATCCTACACATCATATAGAATGATGTATAGGATGACAGTGGTCATGTAGTGACACATGGACATGAGGTAATGATGTCTGTTTCACTCTACTGTCCTTCCTACTCCCATACCCCTTCCCCTCCCTGCACTCCCCTCTCCCTAATATAAAGAAACTTTATTCTTCCCTAGTTCTCCCACCCTTAATGTGATTCAGCATCTACATATCAGAGAAGACATTCAGCCTTTGGTTTTTTGGGGTTGTCTTACTTCACTTAGCTTGATATTCTCTCACTCCTTCCATTCGCCAGCAAATGCCATCATTTCATTCCTCTTTAAAACTAAGGAATATTCCATTGTGTGTGTGTGTGTGTGTGTGTGTGTGTGTGTGTGTGTGTATAAAACACATTTTCCTCATTCATTCATCTATTGAAGGGCACCTAGGTTGGTTCCTCAGTTCGGCTATTGTGAGTTGAGCAGCTATAAACACTGATGTGGCTGCGTCACTGTAATATGCTGATTTTAGGTCCTTTGGGTATAAACCGAGGAGTGGGATAACTGGGTCAAATGGTGGAGACCCCATGCCAAATAGAAAAAAGGAGGATATCAGTAAGATCAGAATATTCTGGTAGATAGGTGGAGAGTGACACAACATTTTTTACCAAGAAGGTCGTCCAACCCACCAGAGGGCCCTTGTCGCTGGTCGGGGGTGTTAACAGCTCTCACAGTCATGCTGACTCTGCCTCCTCCCAGAGCGTCCCTGAGGCCTGTCCACCCAGAGGACAGCACTGAGCATGCTCAGGAGCATGGGCACCAGCAGGACCAGGAGCAGGAAGTGGGGGCTGCTGAACAGGAGCCTGTGGGTGACACAGTGACACACAGTGAGTCACCTCCCCGGTGGGAGGGTTTGGGGATGCTCTACTTTCCCCAGTTCCTGATGCCCAGGTTCTGGTGACACAAAGATCCACATGGAGACCAAACCAGGACTGGTCAACGCTTTACAATGACCAGTGCCCATGACCATCAGATTCAGAATGGACCTTGAACTGAGGATGGTGGACTTGGAAAGGGCACAGCCATCAGGAGGATGATGGGAGCCCAGGAACCCAGGTGGGACTAGTGTCTGGGAGAGGAATTTCCACCTTACTCTTCAACATTAGGGTCTGGGCACAGGGTTCCATGCATGGTCGCCTGTCTTGTGTCCCCCTTCCACATGGCTGTCCTCTGCCACCAGGGCAGGGACCTTCTGTGTTAAACAGAGAGTAACTGGTCCTGCCCAGACTCTCCAAACACCAGCCTTAGAACTCCTGGCTGCTGGCGCCATGATGAATGGCCCAGCTCAGGGTCACCAGCTCAGAGGACTGGGTTTGCAACAGAGGATGACACTGTGACCAAGGCTTGTCTTTCCATGGTGAAGAGTGTCAGAGTCCCCAGCCCTACCCAGCCTGGCCAGGTCCTGAGGCTCCTAGGCAGGGCACTGCACTCTCTTCCCTGTGCCTGGACCACCCTCTCCAGATCCCTGGGTGCCTGGCCCCCAACCCACAGACCTCTACTCCATGGCCTCTAGTCAGCAAGGCCTCCCCTCACCATGGGGTTGGAAACAGCTACCCACCACCCTCCAGCTGACACCAACCCCAGGAGAGGGATGATCAAGTCCCTCTGCCTCTCCTTCACTCACTACCACCCAGGTGTGGTCCCAGAGGTGGGCCCTTACCAGTGGTTTGTCTGGGATCTGTGGTGTCCTCTCTGGTTGTGCTGGGCCAGGTGTGGGCCGATAGGGATGTGGGAAGCCCCTGGGTGCTTGTGGAGGCTTTAGTGAGAACAGGGTTGGTCAGTGGTGTGCCCACTGAATGGTGGACTCTGTGTCCACCCAGTACACTCACCTACCACACTACCAACCACGTCTATGGGCCATAAACACTGGACAGCCGTCTGTGGAAGAGAGAAAAGGGTCTAGAGAGATGGACACCTGGAAGACCCCATGGAGACTGGCCTAGCGTGAAGCCAGCTGGTCAGCAGGCCTTCCCTCACACACCGAGAAGTCAGTGGGGGCTCAACTCCCCACTCTTCAGTGGGAACCCACACAGGACCCAGGGGAGAAGCTGTAATTAGGAAGGGGCTCAGAGACACTGAGGCAGTGAGAATTGCACACCTGGCCCAACCCACCTTTAGGAGGAGGCGCTGCACATGGGTCTCACTACCTGAGGGAGGTGGGATTAGAAATGATTATCTGCAGACATGGAGAGTGTTGGGGTCCATGCAGGCAGGCCCATGTGTCCTCTGCCCAAGGGGACACACTTCTAGGAGGTTCTCTGGGTTTCTGATTCTGTGGTAAAAGGTGGCAGAGGAAAGTTGAGGCAGGTCACCCAGAGGGACTGGGCAGGTCCCCCAGGAGACAGGAAGCCTTGCTCAGGGGCTGGGCTGGATCCTTCTGTGTCTCTCTGGGGCCCTTCAGAGACCCCAGGACAGCAGTGATGAGACTGGAGCCTCAGGACCATCTGTGGCAGGTGGATGTCCACAGGGACCCAGGCTCAGGGCAGCCTTTGACAGCAGGAAGCAAATGTCCTAAGGGTCCTGTCCCCATGGGGAGGATGGGAACAGGTCTGGGGAGCTTCAGAGAGGACACGGCCCCACCAGGATAAGGAGGCAGCAAAGAGTCTGAGACGCGGGGTCTCCCAACTCCCCCTGGACATGTGTAGTCCTGAGACTGTCAGTGTGGGGCACCCAGAGGGACCTTCATACAGAGCTGCCTCTCTGCTAGTGTGTTTGTGCAACACATGCATGTGCACACTTACACACTCACACACATGCTCACACACACTGCTGGTTCCAAGCCCCCCACCTGTCACTGGGGCTCACCTCTTCCATCCAGTGTCTGTCCTCAGGAAAGGGATAAGGGCGAGGTGCTCAGGTGGCCCTGGTGCAGGTGGAATGCAGGGCACACCTGGGGACAGACACCATGACCTGGAAGGTGGAGCCATGCCAAGGTCCTTGTGCTCCTTTCACAAATGCGCTGGTGTCCACCCCACACCTGTAGGAGCCTGTGTCAGTCAGGCTGGGCCTCTCTAAGGTCAAGGTGAAGGTGAGGTTTCGGGGTGTTCCTTGAAGGTCAGTCAACTAGACTCCACGTGTTTCAGCAGGACTTTGGTCTTAATATTCCAGGGTGACAAACACGGTCCTCTGCAGCAGTATCTGTTGTGTGCCTGAAATTCCTTCCCATAATGACACTTGCATGCTCAGGGGTCCCCCCACCGTGCCCGTCGTGACACTGGGGCAGAGCAGGAGAGAAGACCCTGGAAAACACAAGCCCCAATCCTGGGCCTCACAGGGGTGTAGGTTCCCAAGGGTCCTCAGGTCCAGAGGACCCAGCCCAAGGGGACCATCCTTGCCAGACCCAGGAACCAGGACTGATGGGTGAGAGGTCCCTCCTCCAGAGGCGGGAACAGGCAGAGGGGTGTCCATGGAGATGGAAGGACCCAGGATGGGCACCCCTGGTGTGCACGTCTGGTGTGTGTGTCTGTCTGTCTGTCTGTCTGCCTGTGATTGGATGACTGCATGTCTGTGCACACACATGTGTCAGTGTGCATGTTGGGGCGTGGCCGTGAGAGCGTGTGTTGTGTGTGGGACCAAGACATCCTGC
>JAJEJO010053041.1:111785-128995 GCA_020662805.1 Glaucomys volans | reverse complement strand
GAAAGGATGGGAAAAAACATACCACACACACGGGCTCAGTAAAAAAGTAGGGTTTTCCATTCTTATATCAGATAAAGTGGTCTTCAAACCTAAGTTAGTCAGAAGGGATAAAGAAGGACATTTCATACTAATTCAGGGAACCATAAACTAGAAAGACATAATGATTTTGAATAGTTATGCCCCAAACAATGGAGCATCTATGTACATCAAATAAACCCTTCTCAATTTTAAGAATCAAATAGACCAAAACAAAATAATAGTGGGTGACTTTAATGCTCCACTTTCACCACTGGATAGATCCTCCAAACAAGAACTGAACAAAGAAACTATAGACCTAATAATACAATCAATGATACAGACTTAATGGACTTGTATAGAGTATTTCATCCATCATCAAGCAAATACACTTTCTTTTCAGCAACTCATGGATCCTTCTCCAAAATAGACCATATTCTATGCCACAGAGAAGTCATTTGTAAATACAAAAAACTAGAGATACTACCTTGTACTATAGACCACAAAGGAATGCAATTAGAAATCGATGATAAAATAAAAAACAAAAACTATTTCTACACCTGGAGATTAAAGAATATACTATTGAATGATGCAATGATAACAGAAGACATCAGGGAGGAAATAAAAATTCTTACAGGTTCTGGAACACAATGATAAAATATATCAAAATCTCTGGGACATTCTGAGAACAGTAGTAAGAGGAAAATTCATTGCATTGAGCTCACGCATTAAGAAAATAAAAAGTCAACAACTAAATGACCTAATGTTACATCTCAATGCTCTAGAAAAAGAACAGATCAACACCAAAAGTAGTAGAAAACAGGAAATAAAATCAAAGCTGAAATCAATGAAATTGAAACAAGAGAAACAATCCAAAAAAACTGACAAAAGAAAAAGTTGGTTTTTTGAAAAAGTAAGCAAAATTGATAAACCCTTAGTCACACTAACAAAGAGAAGGAGAGAGAAAACTCAAAGTAATAGAATCTATGGTGAAAAAGGAAAGAAAACAACAGACAACATTGAAATACAAAACATAATTAGAAATACTGTGAAAATCTATACTCCAACAAATTAGAAACGACTGAGGGCATTGACAAGTTTTTAGAGACATGTGATCCCCTGACACTGAATCAGGAAGACATACACAACTTAAACAGATCAATTTCAAGCACAGAATTGGAAGCAGCCATCAAAAGCCTATAAACCAAGAAAGGCCCAGGACCAGATGGATTCTCAGCTGAATTATACGAGAACTTTAAAGAAGAACTAATACCAATGCTCCTCAAAAATTTCAGGAAATAGAAAAGGAGGGAGCCCTTCCAAACTCATTCTATGAGGCTAGTATCACTCTGATACCAAAACCAGACAAAGATGCATCAATAAAACTTTAGGCCAATATCCCTGATGAACATAGATGCAAAAATCCTTAACAAAATTCTGGCAAATTGCATACAATAATATATGAGGAAGATAGTGCACCATGATCAAGTGGGATTTATCCCAGGGATGCAAGGTTGGTTCAACATGTGGAAATCAATAAAGGTAATTCATTACATCAGTAGACTTAAAGTTAAAAATCATATGATTATTTCAATAGATGCTGAAAAAGTGTTTGATAAAATACAACACCCCTTCATGCTTAAAATGCTGGAAAAAATAGGGAGAGTAGGAACATACCTCAACATTGTAAAGGCTATCTATACTAAGCCCACAGACAACATCATTATAAATAGAGAAAAACTTAAAACATTCCCTCTACAACCTGGAACAAGGCAGGGTTGCCCTCTTTCACCACTTCTATTTAACGTCATCCCTGAAACATTAGCCAGAGCAATTAGACAGACCAAAGAACTTAAAGGGATACAGATAGGAAAAGAAGAACTCAAACTGTCACTATTTGCCGATGACATGATTGTATACTTAGAGGATCCAAAAAACTCCACTAGAAAATGTCTAGAACTAAGAAATGAATTCAGCAAAGTAGCAGGATATAAAATCAATATACATAAATCTAATGCATTTCTATTCATAAGTGATGAATCCTCTGAAAGAGAAATTAGGAAAACCACTCCATTCACAATAGCTTCAAAAAATAAAATACTTGGGAATTGATCTAACAAAAGAGGTGAAAGACCTCTACTATGAAAACTATAGAACACTAAAAAAAGAAATTGAAGAAAACCTTAGAAGATGGAAAGATCTCCCATGTTCTTGGATAGGCAGAATTAATATTGTCAGAATGGCCATTCAACAAAGGTGCTCTACAGATTCAATTCAATTTCAATTAAAATCCCAATGGCATTTCTCATAGAAATAGAGAAAGTAATGATCGATAAACTTCATCTGCAAGAATAAGAGACCTCAAACAGCCAAAACAATCCTGACTAGAAAGAGTGAAGCAGGAGGTATCACAATACCAGACCTTAAACTGTACTACAGAGCAATAGTAACAAAAACAGCTTGGTACTGGCACCAAAATACAAAGGCGGACCAATGGTACAGAATTGAAGACACAGAGTCAAACCCACAAAAATACAGTTACCTCATGCTAGACAAAGGAGCCAAAAACATACAATGGAGAAAAGATAGCCTGTTCAACAAATGGTGCTGAGAAAACTGGAAATCCATATGCAGTAAAATGAAATTAAACTTCTATCTTACCCTGCACCAAATTCAACTCAAAATGGATCAAGGACTTAGGAATTAGACTAGAGACCCTGCACCAAATAGAAGACAAAGTAGGCCTGACTCCTCATCATGTGGGCTTAGGACTGGACTTCCTTAACAAGATCTCCAAAGCAGAAGAAATCAAAGCAAGAATCAATGAATGGTATGGATTCAAACTAAAAAGCTTTTTATCAGCAAAAGATACAATCAATAATGTGAAGAGAGAGCCTACAGAGTGGGAGAAAATCTTTACCATACACACTTCAGATAGAGCACTAATCTCCAAAATTTTTAAAGAATTTACCAAACTTTACACCAAAAATATAAAGAACCCAATCAATAAATGAACCAAGGAACTGGACAGACACTTTATAGAAGAGGATATAATGGTGATCAATAAATACATGAAAAAGTGTTCAACATCTCTAGTAATTACAGGAATGCAAATTAAAACAACTCTAAGATTTCATCTTACTCCAATTAGAATGGCTATTATCAAAAACATAAACAATAATAGATGTTCGCATGGATGTGGGGATAAAGGCACACTTTTTTCATTGCTGGTGGAGTTGCAAATTGATGTAGCCACTCTGGAAAGCAGTGTGGAGATTCCTCAGAACACTTGGAATGGACCCACATTTTTATCCAGTTATCCCACTCCTCGATTTATATCCAAAGGATTTAAAATCGGCATACTACAGTGATGCAGCCACATCAATATTTATGGCAGTTCAATTCACAATAGCTAGATTGTGGAACCTTCAACAGATGAATGGCTAAAGAAACTGTGGTATATATACACAATGGAATATTATTCAGCCATAAAGTAGAATAATATTGTGGCATTTGCAGATAAATGGATAGAATTGAAGACTATCATGCTAAGTGAAATAAGCCAATCCCAAAAAAATCAAGGGCCAAATGTTTTCCCTGATAAGTGGATGATGATATATAATTGGGTTGGGGGGGTGGGGAGTGGGAGAAGAATGGAGGAACTTTAGATTACGTAGAGGGAAATGAGAGGAAGGAGGGTCCAGGGGTATGAAAAATGGTGGAACGAGACAGACATCATTAGCCTATGTACATGTATGATTTCACAAATGGTAGGAATCTACATTGTGTACAAACATGGAGATGAAAAGTTATATTCTATTTGTATAAATGAATCAAAATGCAGTCTGTAAAAATAAAAAATAGTAATAATAAAAGAGCAGAGCAGGATTTTGGAGACTATTGGAATTCATTTCCAACAGGAGGACATCCAGATAATGAGACCCATGAGGACGGAGTGGTCAGGTTGTGACTGAGTCAACTTTATGACTTAGATATGAGGGATCTCCCAAAAGTTCATGTGTGAGACAATGCAAGAATCTTCAGAGGTGAAGTGATTAACTTATGAGAGGTGTTAACTAATCAGTGGATCAGTCATTGATATGGATTAACTTGGCAGTAACTATAGGCAATTAGGGCGTGGTTGGAGGAAATAGGCCACTGGAAATGTGCTTTTGCTGTTTTAAGTTTTCTCTTTGGCCAACAAGGCTCTTCTCTCTCAAAATCAATCTCTCTCTCTCTCTCTCTCTCTCTCTCTCTCTCTCTCTCTCTCCCTCCTCTTTCTCTATCTCTTGCCATGTCCAGAGCTGCTTTCCTCTGCCATCCCTTCTGCCATAATAATTTGCTTCATCTTAGATCCAGAGCTATGAATTCGGCCAAACACGAACTGAATGAACCTCTGATACCATGAGTAAAAATAAACTTTAATACTCTAAATTGTTCTTATTAGGCATTTTGGTCAAAAGCTGACTAAACCAATCAGGGATGAGTTACTGATGATGGACAGGCACCCTATGCAAGTTTACCTCAAGGGAAAATATATGGGCCAGAACCTTCGGGAACAACCAGGAAACAAGAACCTGAGAACCTGAACCAGTGAATTAACCTAAGTAAGTGGACTAACCCGAGTGGACCAACCTAAACCAGCTCAAGTTTTTTCATTCGTAAAATATTGATCACATGGTCTTTAAAATACTGTTTTCAGATTCAATTCAAACAGAACTCCCAATTATTTTGCAATTATAAGGTTAAATATAGAGAGAAGAATCAAGAGAGAAGTATATTCAAAATGAATCAGAACACACAATCACAGAGGCAAGAAAAACAGGAAGGAGTTTATGTCAGTGGAAGGATAGTGATAACTGACAGGGGAAGGCAACAAGATGTGGCAAATGTCAATCTCATTTTCACTTTACACTTTTGAAAATCTACCATTTCTCATGAGAATTTGGAACACAGAATAAAAGTGTCCACTAGTAGGATAATTGATATTAAAATGGGGGTACGAATGTAGAAAGAGAGACTAAAAACAGTGAGAGTTAAAAAGCTATTGCATCATCCACTTATCAGGGAAAACATTCTGCCTTTTTTTGGGGGGGATTGGCTTATTTCACTTAGCATGATAATCTCCAATTCCATCCATTCATTTGCAAATGCCATAATATTATTCTTCTTTATGACTGAGTAATATTCCAATGTGTGTATATACCACAGCTTCTTTATCCATTCATCTGTTGAAGGGCATCTAGGTTGGTTCCACAATCTAGCTATTGTGAGTTGAGCTGCTATAAACATTGATGTGGCTGTGTTACTGTAGTATGCTGATTTTATACAGAATAGGGTTGGGCGAGCAGGGGGTGAGAGAAGAATGGAAGAACTTTAGATCATGAAGAGGGAAATGAGACAGGGAGGGGAAAGGTGGAATGAGACAGACATAATTACCCTATGTATATGTATGATTACATGAATGGTATGAATGTACATCGTATACAACCATAGAAATGAAAATTTGTACCTTATTTGTGTACAATCAATCAAAAAGAAGTCTGTAAAGAATTTTTTAAAAAAAACTATTGCAACTTAAAAAAATATGAGCAAATATCATAAGCACTGTCATCCCTGAAAGAAGCCAGGCCAAAAAATAAAAAGACATAACCTATAAGTCATTTTATACATTTCAAGGATATAAGCAAGGACAGGATTCTTTACAAATGGATTGTGACAAAATTCATCAAGCTGTAAATGAACATTTTTTGCACTTCTTTGCATACCTGCTATATATCAATAATTCTTTTTTATTTTAGAAAACTACAATTTGTGGAATGCTATCCATATGCCAGGTATTGACCTTCCGACCTCATGTACATGGTCATTTAATTCTCTTAACTTCAAATTAGGTTCTTTTATAATCCTCATATGTATTGAAACAACTGATGATTTGATTCAGTTACATTAAGATCACCCTGAGGGCCGAGGATATAGTTCAGTTGGTAGAGTGCTTGTCTCACATGCACTACTCCTAGGGTTCAATCCCCAGCACCACAAAAAAAGAAAAAAATATATATTTTTATATATATATATTATATATATGTTATATATATAATACAAAATATATATTTTATATATATAGTCTCCACAAGAGAACAGTGATTACAGTTTTACTTCTCATGGTCCTAACTCCCCATGTGCTTAGCCACTGTGCTGCATGACTCCAGTGAAAATCTACTAGAGAGCATTGCCAAAACTTTGATCGACCATCATCAACTTCTGAAGGTGTTTTTGGTTTGAAATAATGGAAGGGCATGAATCAATAAATATTCCTATAGCAGGGGCCTAAGAATTTTTTTATATATAACAGTTATATATGCACATGCATGTAGCATAATTTTGTTAAATTTTCATTCTGCTTTTCTACCCCTTTCCTGTTCCTCCTCCCTCCCTCTGCAAACCCTTCTTCTCCTCCATAGACCTTCCCTTTGTCCTTATGACACCCAATACCCAGCCCTTGTTTTATTTCCCTGTTTATGCTCCAGCTTCTGCAAATGACAGAAAATATCTGACCCTTGAGTTTCTGAGTCAGATTTATTTCACTTAGCATGATGTTCTCTATTTCCATCCATTTACCAGCAAATGCCAATATTTTATTCTTCCTTGTGGCTAATATTCCATTGTGTATATAGATAACATTTTCTGAATCCTTTCATCTATTGATGGGCACCTGGGTTGGTTCCATAATTTTGCTTTTGTGAATTGTGCTGTTATGAACATTGATGTGACTATATTACTATGGTATACTGATTTGATTTCTTTTTGATAAATAACTGGGAGTGGGGTAGCTGGATCATATGGTGGTTCCAATTCCTAGCTTTTTGAGGAATCTCCATACTGCTTTCCAAAGTGTTTGTACTAATTTGCAGTCCCACCAACAATTTATGAATGTACCTTTTCCTCAATATCCTTGTCGGCATTTGTTATTTGTATTCTTTTTTTAATTTTGTTTTTAGTTGTAAATGGATACCTTTATTTTATTTATATATTTTTATGTGGTGCTGAAGATGGAACCCAGGGCCTCACATGGTAAGTGAGCACTCTGCCACTGAGCCACAACCCCAGCTCTTATTATTTGTATTCTTGATAATTGCCTTTGTTGCTGAGTGAGATGAAATCTCAATAGAATTTAGGTTTGCATTTCCCTGATTGCTAGGAATGTTGAACATTTTTTGTTCATGTTTTTGTGGCCATTTGTGTTTTCTCTTTTGAGAAATGTGTGTTTAGTTATTTTGACACTTGATGGATTTTTTTTGGTGTTAAGCTTTTCAAGCTTTTTATATATTCTAGATATTAATCCCCTGTCAGAGGAGTAGCTGGCAAAGATTTTCTCCCATTCCCTAGGGACCTAAGAACTTTAACAGAATATAGATCTGAGTATCTCGCCCTTGTTTCTGTCATTGCATATAAAGCCTTCCGGTAACTCCACAGGATGCTAGAACACTGGGGTGGAAGAGAAAGGGTAATCAGCTTGATTGCTTGAACTATATAAAAGGTGAAAATAATTTTAATGTATTACTTTCCTGAAATATTATGTCAGTAAACATTCCATGAAACAGATCAATGTCCTTTATGCACAACTTTAAAAAACCATACCTTGGGGACTACTTTTAATAATAAATAGCAACTTCACATGCACTGACAAAAATGTCCTTCTTTGTTGTTGTTCTTGATGGATGTACTTTGTTTTTTTCCAAGTTCCCAGTGATTTCATATTAAAGGAGAACCTTTACTTTCTTGGCTGATGGTGTTCTTATTAATCATTATTTATCCTTCTAACCTATTCTTTCATGTGATTGAAATGACTGCTTGAATGATCAGTTCTCTCCCTCCATTTACAGATGCAAAAGCCAGAGGATCTTTTTATATAACCCTTTACCTAATCTGTCTCCTGGCAGTGCTGCTAACACCCCATGAATGTCTTAGCAGATACAACTGAGGAAAAGAAGGAAAAATGGATATTTTCTAGTCCCAAGAGAAGTTTTTACTATATCACCTCTTAAAAAATGATAAACTATTGTACTATCCTCTCTCTTCCCAAGCCATCCAGTGAAGGGCTGTGGATAACTAACAGAGTGCTTCCTTTTGAGAAGAGAGATTCTGTATGTGGGAAATACACTGAGTCCTGTAATTCTCCTGCAGTTGTTGCTAAGTTTATAATTTTCTATGCTTCTTAAAAAATGTATTTCCCGCCATACTCTTTGCCAAAGTTCTTTTTTTCTCTTTATTTTTATACAAAAAGATAGATTTTTAGTATTTGTGGTTATAAAGTTAGTGGTATAATTTTATTTATTTATTTATTTTTGTTAGAGCATTATAGTTACACAAAATAGTCGGGTTGATTTTGACGTATTTGTAAGTGCAAATAACAATTTTTTCCATTTCAATTCCCAGTACTTTCTCTTTCCCTCCTTAATGATATACTTTTAATTTACTGGTATTTCATAAAGAAATAGCTACTGGACATTATCAATATAATGCAGGGTTAATTAATTATAATTTACTTTCAGAAGACGGCTATGGAATGTCCATATTCTCTTTTGGCCAAAGTTACTATTTCCCTACTACAGAGAGATCAAGAAAGGAGATTTAGGTGCAAAAGGGTTCATACAAAAATAAAGGAGGCTGGGGATATAGCTCAGTGGGTAGAGTGCCTGCCTTGCAAGCACAAGGCCCTGGGTTCAACTCCCAGCACCGCAAAAAAAAATAAATAAAATAAAGGAGACATATATTCTAATGTTGGGATTTGTTAGGTTTAAGATAAAACAGAATGTATGGATAATTCTCTTCACCTCAAATTGCCTACCACCCTTTTCTAAATACTTTGAGACACAATTTTCTGGTCAAACCACTAGAATCAGAGTAAAAGTAGTCAGAAAGTCATAAAACAAGGCAAAATATTTGCTTCTGCTGGAAGTCTAATGAGTAATGGGAACATATAATTTCATCATTATGCTAACATTGTAAGCCAGATGTCACTGTTTTCTTTATGCTCTCAGTGACAAACCTAAAGCTGGTGCTGTTTGCCCAAGGACCCTGTCTCAAGTCTAGATCCACTAGATCTCGTCTTTCTGCTTCTAGTATATTATGCTGTCTACTTCTTCCCTCTGAAACTGATTTCTCACTGAGAGCAAATAGCTCCAGAGCAGCTCATGCCCCTTAAAGAGGGAAGAAGAGAGATCATGCGAAGGAAGTAAAGCGGTGACTTGGGCTGCTGGAGCCCTAGGGTTTTTAATCTCTCTGCTGTCTAGAAGCAACAGCTGGATCCAGCTACTAACTCTAAGGTTGGGAGGTCTTCCACTGATTGGAAATCTTCACTTCATGTTATGGTATCTGGAGATGAGACCAAGTGGGGTCAGCTCCATTTCTCCGGTAAGGCATTTGCTAATTATTCAACAAAATTTTGTTGAACAAGTATTATGTGCCTGGTACATTCGTAAGTATGAGGATTCAGTGATGAACAGAATGGA
The DNA here is from genome assembly GCA_020662805.1 of Glaucomys volans. Taxonomy (NCBI): domain Eukaryota; kingdom Metazoa; phylum Chordata; class Mammalia; order Rodentia; family Sciuridae; genus Glaucomys; species Glaucomys volans. The sequence continues at coordinate 119,465 of JAJEJO010053041.1, read as the reverse complement.
ACAGAATGGAATGGAATGGAATGGAATGGAATAGAATAGAATAGAATAGAATAGAATAGAATAGAATAGAATAGAACAGGACATAACAGAATAGAACAGAACAGAATAGGTCTTTCTCCTAGTGCATTAGTATTTTATTGGTGAGGGAGAAAAATAAATTTTTAAATAGACCTACAAATAAGCTAGATAACTTCAGACTGAGAGAGAAGAAATAAAGAAGATAATGGAATAGACAATGATGGGCTAGAGAAGAGAATACCTCACACTTCTATTTGATCCTTTCATTAGATACCTTAGGCAGGAAAACGTATCTGAAAAGTTGGCATTTGAAGTAAGTGCAGAATGATTAAAGGGACCAGAACATTCTAGGTAAAGGAATAAGCATGGATATATCCCAGGAAAGAAAGTAGTCATGTATGGATTGATATAGTGAAGGAACAGGGTTAAGTAAGATGAATTTAAAAGGTTAAGGTCTGATCTGTGGAACCTTTTAAGGAGTTGAGTTGCATTCTAAATGTAATGTGAATTGCCTCATGTATGAATTACATGATCTCAATTATGCTTTTGAAAAGGCAACCCTGTTTATCATACCTATAAATTAGTGTAGAATTTATATCCCTTCTGCTTGTAATGGCAAATGAAAAAGTTGGACAAAGAAAAATCTTGCATTATCTGTTTAACAAAAAATTTACTTATAAATCGAGTATGTCTATTCATGTTTGGTAAGTTATTACCACATGAGAGTCCCTGTACTGACTTCAAAAACAGGACATCATGAAATTCTCAGAGCATTCCTATGAAAATACTCTCATTTCTTAATAATAGAGAGAAGATACATAAAATTTAGTGTGCTAAAGAGTTTTCTATCACTGTGACAAAATACCTGAGAAAAACAACTTAAAGGAGGAAAGATTTATTTTAGTTCACAAGTTCAGAAATTTTAGTTTATGGTCAACTGGCTCCATTGCTATAGGCATGTGGTGGGGACAATCCAGATCCAAACTATAACATTTAGAGACTCAGAATAACTTACCTGAGTTCACAGTTCCCATAACTTGCAAATGGTAGATAGAGCTTTCACGTCCGGCAGAAAACAAAAATTACCATTAAAAAAAAAAAACTTTAAAGCAAAACCATGTCAGTAATTATTAGCAGTTTAATGTGTGTCCTGGAATTCATGCCTTGCTACAAAAACCTTATAATTCCAGTCATGCATTCTATTAGCTTGAAGGAAAATAAAACGAGAATCAGCTTGGTGTATGATATAATGCCTAAAGAAAAATAAGGAAACAGAAGGAGCCACCTTCTAGAATAAATTGAAGACAGATATAAAGGATTAGGTTTTTTTCCAAGGGTTTCTGTCATGGAAAGTAAATGTAAACATTCTGGGCCCCTACTGTTCACATGGTGCTGCCAGCCACATGCGGGTACCTTATGCTTGAAATGGGACTACCTCAAATGAACCAGGAATTTACAACCTGCAATGAATTTCAAAGAGTCTGAATCAAAAATATAAATATTTTATTAATAGTTTGTATTGATTACTTATTAAAATAATATTTTGATTATTTGGATAGATAAGCCATTGTTTGAGTGAATTTTTACTTGCTTTCATTTTTTTGCTTTATTTAAAGGAGCCACCTGATAATGTAGAATGGCATATATTGGTCACATGTGTAACCAGCAGTATGTTACTCCAAGAGAACTGTCCTATAGGATTTCTTCAGTTTCACTGAGAGCCTGAGCATTTGGTATTATCAAATAGAAAATGATGTGTTATTATTTTATCAAAGAAGAGATATTTAATACCTGCACCCGAGAAGTATACATGTTTTAATAGTTGCAGGGGATTGATTCTTATTTCCTGCCTTTCCCATGACACTTGAATAGCTATCCTGAAGTAATATGATGCAATGAAAATATATTGTACAGTGATAGGTCTTTATGGTGTTTAAAGATGAACGAATAGCTTCCATTTTCATTTCAAGGTCAAAGATCATTCATGAAGGAGAAAACTTCTAGGTTATGAAGATTTTTAAGCTTAAGATCTTATAAAACTTATTTTGCCGAGAAGGATAAAAGCAAGACATGGAGATGGTGAGGGGGGAATAAGTGATAGATTCACTCTTTTCAGATCGTCACCAAATTAGAAATTTCATCTTGTTTCTCTTGGGAATTATATGGAAATTTGGCCATAGGGTTCATTCTACATGACTGGACACATTACTGGTCACATCAATGCATTGCTGTCATTACCTAACTTAGTGAACCCACAGAAAAGAAATGGGAGAAAATTTTAGTTCATGTCTCTTCTTCAGCAATTCAGTGTTTAATTCCCAGCAGTGAGGACTATTGAATTTTAGTGATACTAAAATGCAATCGTACTTATTCAGCATGCCTCATTTCTTCCACAGACCAGCTCAGGCTAAGTTTGCCTTGGAGAACAACATGTGGAGTCTCTAGAAGTGACAAATACGCTGTGGACGGACATTAATCAGATGAAATTTAAAAGACATTTGCTTCTGGCCTTAAAGTCTTTGGTCTGGAACAAATGGTAGTCAAAATCACTCAGTCTGAGGTGTTGGAAAATGATAAGGAGTTTGTGAGTGACCAGGCAAAGGTGCTGTGTGAATCTCTCTGAGCATGTCATCCAGAAGAGGAGCAGAACTTAATTTCTCTAACACTCCCACTTGGATTCAGTAGGCCAGTTTCAGGTTGGATTCTTTAGGGTGAGGATGAAGCAGCCATGCAGCATGGGAACACTTCCAGGACTCTGAGGAATGGAATTGAGCTTTCATTTCTCAACTCTTCTGTCCACACAGACAAATTTGAGTCTGTCGTCCATCCTTGGCAATACAGGGTTCAAAATCAAAGGACAGGTACAGCATTGGCCCCTTCCAATTTCTTTGCATTTTTAGGTCATTAGAAAATTTGTTCCAACTTCAAACATGAAATAAGAGGTCTTCTTGTTCAAGGACATTTGAATAAATATCAAGATTTATTCAAGATATTTCATTAGTGGAAAGGAGATATTTGGGAAGTTTGGTACAGAGACATACAAATTTGATATTTTGAGAATTATTCAGGCCAATACCCTATTATTTTTATTAACATATTCTTATTATTTCTTACACAGTATAAGAGAAGATATTTTATTCAATACACGTAGAAGGATATTTAGAAGAAAGGATAATAAGAACAGCTCTGTTATGTAGAAATTATCAAAGAGTTTTTAATTGGGCAATAGTACTAACTTTTAAAAAACTATAAAAAATTAAAAATACATCACATTAAATTTAGAAATTTTATTAGCATCAATGAGAGGAAAAAGCAAACTTTGGTTTTTAAACAAAAGAATTGTGTATAGAATACATGTTAAAATATTTTTAAAAATCAATAAAAATAAGGCTGATAAAATTATGGGAAATTGGATGATTATTTGGAATAGATGCTTCAAAAAAGAGGAGAGCCAAATGTTAAACAAATAAAAACTTCTTCAGCTCCACTAGTTACCAACGAAATATAAGTTAAAATAACAAGAAGTACCACTACATAAGTTAGAGGAACAAAAATGCAAAGATGAATAAATAACAAGTAATTTGACAAATTAGAGAAGCTCAAATCCTGCAGACTGCTGTTTGGGTAGTAGAATTAACCAGTTGTTTGAGAAACTTTTTTGAAGTATCTGCTAAATCTGAGTGCATGCTTAATATCCAACACATCAATTTGACTCCTAGGGTTGTACTAAGTGATTTTAACCAAGAAAAAGAGTGACCATGGAAGTAGTGTTTGCAATAAGTAGACAGGATCCAAATGTTTCTAAGAAGAAAATGAACTGAATAAATAACAGGTTTACAATTGCCAAGGAGGCTGAATAGAGATACCTGGTGTGGCACTGTGCTACAGATGAGAACCAGGATAACAAAGGGGAAGCTGTGTTATGAAGAAAGCGATCATTGGAGCACCCCGGAAATCAGAAAGGAAGTGGTGGGAACCCTCCACAGTGCCGAAAGTCAGAAAGGAAGTCCAGAGGAAAGAACAAGGCAAATCACAACCTCAATCCAGCTTGCTGAGGTTGGAACCCACACTGCTGGGAAAGAGTCAGCGAGTCAGCGCCAGACCCCCAAATCACAGCCGAGGACTGGTAGTCCTAAAAGCAGGATTATAGTTCTCACAGGCCTCAAGTCCAGTTTAGAGAATCGGCTGGTCTAAGAGTGAATGCACTGCTCCAAAGTTTAGAGAATCGGCTGGTCTAAGAGTGAATGCACTGCTCCAACTCATTTTGGGCCTTCCCCAACCCTTAGAGTTCAAGTTACTGCATCAGTCATTGCTAGATGCTGCTTTACCTTAGGGGCTGTCAGTGGGCCCCCAGAAGCTTCAGTCAGGTGTTTGCACTCTGAGCAGAAAAACAGCCCCTTCTATATCCTCCAGTTTCAAGACCAGTGGCTGCCACAGCCACAAGCCCAAGCCCCATCCCTTTTGCCTTGAAGGAAAAGGGAAGTCTCCTGGTTAATCCATGGCCTTGGGACTGCAGCTAATAGTGCAAAGTCCAGGCTTCACCTGTCTGTTATCAATGGGAGTTGGAAAAGGTCCCAGCTGAGTTTTGCAGCTCAGCTGCCCCAATCCCTGGCACACCACCTTTACTCACCAGGCTGCAACTAGGGAAGGTCTCCTGAATTCACAGCTTTGAGACTCTAGCTATTGCTACAAAAAGCCCTGGAATCATTCAAGCTTATCATTCAAGGAACAGAAGTTCCTATTCATGCCATGCAGCTCCAGGACTGTGGCTACCAATGCCACAAGCCTAGTTTCCACTAGAGCTTTTACTATATGACTTAGGGACATTCTGTGCATGTCCTATAGTTTCAGAACCACAGAAACAAAAGCTGCTGTCTCAAAGACCACCTGTGTTTAGGTGCAGGACCTGGAGAAGGTGTCCTCTGCTTCCTCTTTTTCCAGGTATCTTTTGATTACCAATAACTCAAACCCAAATGCTACCTGCATATGCATCATAGGAACCAGGAAAGGTCTCATCCTCAGTCTTGCAGCCTTGTGACCAGAGCTGTTGATGAAGAAAGACCTAGTACCACTTGTGTTTATCCCATGGGATGGAACATGGGGAAGATATTATTTAGGTCCCATAACTTTGAAAGAGGCTAACAACACTATATGCCTTGGCATCAACCACAATCATTCCATGAGTTGTAGAGACGGGTAGGTTCCCTCTTTATGTTCTACAACATTGAGTCCAAAGTTACTAATGCCACAGATCCCAGCATAACCTGTGCTCACCCATAGGATGATTCCTGAAGAAGGAATCATCCCATACTGTTGTTCCAGAACTGTGGCTATTTGTGCTATAGGCCCAGACGTCTCCTGCATCCATCCTGAGAGGCCTGTTCATGTCCCATGGCTTGGGGAAATGGTTGATGGCATTACAACTCTGAGCATCACCTGTGCTTGCCCCAAGGGATCTGGGGACATTCCTCCCCATATCCCATACCACTGAGACTATGGAAAGAGCTATCTCAAGCCTCATTGCCAACAGGGCTAAACTCAGTGGACATACAACTTTGGAAGCCTATACCCACTACAAATTACCCTTAAAAACTACTGTAAGTCTAGACTTGAGGCAATCAAAGACATACTGATATCAAGCAAAGATTAAGAAATCAGACTATACCCTTGAGTTCCCCTATTATCAAATGCAAAGCACCTAACCCAAAGTGGAAAGGAAGGAGTTAAATTATCCATGTTTGAAAATAACATATTTTATGCATACAAAACTCAAATAGTACATCAAAAATGTGAGAACAGATAAATTTTATGAAGCTGCAGGATACAAAATCAATATGCATAGCACAGTGGCACTTTTATGCAACAATCATTAACCTCCTAAGAAAGAAATTAAGCAATCCCATTGACGATGGCTGTATATATGCATGCATACACTAAATTTGCTCTAACTATATTTGAAATAATAAATGAAGTGATTCATGTTTAAATAGAAGTATTCTTTAAAATCATGGCTTGGTTAAGTGTCACTGGATGGTCTAACCTCATTTAGCCAGAGGAATAAATTTCTGCAATTTCAGCTTGTTTGGATTTTCTTCTGTGATTCCATCAATATCAATATTGACTTAATAAGGACCTTATCTATCCCAGGCACAGACTGTGACGTGAGAGCAGTGGATGGTCATTTGTTCCAGTTGTCTGTGATTGCACACCGATCTCCCAACACAGCAACACCTCAGAGCATGGGGCCTCAACTCCTTCCCACTTGGATTTCCACGTGACTCTGAGTTCCTCATTTGAGGATGACTGAGGTTAAGAGGTAAGCATCCCGAGAGAATCTAGCAGCAAATCTAACTTTGCATGTTCTGTTAGACTGTCACTGTAGCCAAACCGTGACTCAAAACAGTTATGGAGAACATTAATCATGTCATGATAATAATAAAATCACAAAAGAAAGTCCAAACAATTCACACAATCTTTTCCTCTGGCAAAATAAAGTCCTGCAATCCCAGGGACATTAATTCTAGCTATGCTTTTTAAGAGTACTCATATTTGAATATTTATCATTTGGTTTGTTATTTTAAATTGACAATGTATTTTTAGAGTAGATTTAACTGCAAAGTTAACAGAAGGTACAGATTTGCCATATGTCTTGAGATCTACATAGGTTCAAGCAGAAGGACATACACATCAGCTCTTGATGAGGGAAGTGGCAAGGTCTTGGAAGAGCCTGAGACAGACTATTTTTTTTATAGTTTTTTTTTTTTTTTTGAAACAGCAGTTTTGCTACAAGTTAGCTTTTAAGGCTGGAATTATTTAGCTCCTGCCATTTGTTCAACTCACCACCTACATTGTAGACACAGTTTTATTTCCTTTCCTACAGCTTATCAAAATCAAAATCAGTTTAATCTCAGGACTTTCACACTTGTTATTTATAAAACATTTTGGGGTTTGTAAGGTATAGATTGCTTTATCACAGTTCTCTACATGACTTTATCTATCTTTATCAAAAATCAAGTCCAAAAATATCCACAAGTATCACCAATTTGAAGTAGTCTGTCTAATGACCCTGGCTTTTAGACTTCCAAACACTCCTTATCATTTTCAAGGTTTTTTATTTTTTTTCATAACTTCTTAAATTTGAATGCAAATATTTATTCCCATCTTTGGTACTTTTTTGTGTGTGAGAGAAAACACCATGCCTACATTTTTCACCAATTATCTTCTTATTACTTATAACAGAACTTACACACAGTTAGTATCAAATAAGCATTATTAAATAAAAAAATAAATAACCAATGGATAAAATATCATGCTCATCCAAAAAAACCTTGAAACTTCTTAATAAGGTAAACCCATAAACATATGTAATACAATAAAATAAATGCTGTAACATACTGAAGAACTAAAATCTTTGAGATCACAGATAATAGGCAAAACAAGTCTATCAGAATTTAGATAGAAGAACTAGAGAATTTACACAAAAATAAATACTAAAACTGCTTATTCAAGCATCAATAGTAAATCAAAACACAAATTAGGAAATAATTTTTAATAAATTATTTTTAGGTTTTTGATAAAATAGTTATGTTACTCTGATTCTTAAAATAATTCTATATGTATCTGGTTTTAGCACTTAGTAAGGTCTTTAAATGTTAATTTTGT
>JAJEJO010053041.1:0-101785 GCA_020662805.1 Glaucomys volans | reverse complement strand
ATACCCAGTAGAAGATAATTCTTGGATCCTTATGTATTAATTCTCATTTTCCATGCAGATCAGGGAAGACTTTTCTTGTAATCAGGGTTGTCCACAGTAGTATGAAGTAGCTTGGTAAGTCCACCAATGTTGGTTATTCAAACAGAAGGTGGTTCAACACCTTAAAGGAATTCTGTCCTGGGGTCTTGTCACTGTGTTCAAGGCTGACTTCTGAAATTCTTCCAGATCGGGGTGTGCCTCAGAGATGGACACATGTTTCACATGCATAAGGCCCTAAGTTCAATCCCTAGCACCCCCAGTAAGAACATAAAAAACAAAAAAGCACCACAACAAAATCTCTTCCAACTCTGACACTGCACTTCAATAAATTTTTTACAATTCAATCAGGACACTCTTGATGTCAAGGTATCCAATTTTCAAAATGAAAAAAATAAAATTATGCATATTTTTATATTATATGAATATATTTACAAATGTGAATGTTTAATATTATACATAGTTAAAAATGTCATTTGTGAAGATTTAAATGTTTTTTCATAGAATTATAGTTTTTTCCTCTGACTTATTGATAAAATGTCAATCCCCAAGGAACTTTAATATTTTAACTTCTGATTTTATACTAATAAAATGTCTATCTTTAATATAGCTGCTTTAATCTTTTGTGAAATTAAAGAATATTTAGTAATAAATTTGAGTTTTCCAGTTTGAATGCTAAATATTCTGAGAGAACCTAGAAATGTGCCTTATGTGTATTAAAATATATATGTATTTAAACAGATTTTTAGAAAAAAGAATGAAGAGTTGGCTCTTGTCAAAATCATCTGACATCTCTATGTTTTAGAACAGGTAAATGTAGAAGTCACTTAATCCATTACTTTTCTGTGAGATTCCTAGGAACAAGTGGCTCTTAAGGTCATAAAGAAGAGAAAGATAGGTATGACAAGGAAAATCAATATGAGCTGAACCCCTTTTCAGAGTACAGTTCTTTGACTGTGTCTTTGAAAACACAGGCTCATGTTTCTACCCTGATCTCCTATTAAATTTAAGTCAATCTTCTGTCACTTAATTTCTACATTGGAAATGGGCTATGTAAATAAAGTACAACCCCTGCTTTGATTAATAAATATCACTAAACTGTTCTTTTTTCCTACCATTCCAAAGTAGACCTTTTAACCAAGTGATAATACATCAGGAAATGATACTCTAACAATATTCTCATTTCACATGTGGCTTGATACTATTTTTATAAAATCTATCTTTAACAAACAAAAGAATAGTATTACCTACTTACAAAAGTGTCAGAGTCCAAAGGAGATGCTGCCTTCTAGGCTTCGGGATCCAATTATCCTCAGTCTTTAATGATAATGCCTCACAAACACCAAGTGATTTTCAAAGTATGATAGTCCTCCCTTTATCCATAAAGGATAAGTCCCAAGACCTCCAGTGGATGCCTGAAGCTGTGATGGTACCAAACCAGATAGTTTAATTTTTAAATTAACTACAGTAAGAAATTGACAATGTATTAAACATTACGTGAATGTGATCGATTGATCTCTCTCTCTCTCTCTCTCTCTCTCTTTCTCTCAATAGTCAAAACAAATATTAATATTTTTGGACCACAGTTGACTGGGGGTAACTGTAATCACAGAAAACATAACTGCAGGTAGGGGGGAACTACTTTCCTGAGGATGTGGCAACAAAAAAACCAGATTGCTCTTGGCACTGATATTCTAGTGTACACGTAGAGCAGGGAGGTGTGGATAAGGGGTAGTGATGGCAAATTAGGTAATACACACACACACACACACACACACACACACAAAACATACACACTCACATACCAATGCAAAAATTTAAGCATTCTCTCACCCCTATTGATCAGGCAGTGATAAGTATTTTTAAAGAAGCTCAATAGAGGGAGTGAGAGGTAGGAGAGTTGTGATTTTAGACAGGGAGGTCAAGGAACTGCCTCTGAAACAGCAACGTTGGGTGGAAAACTTGAGGGGATTGAATCATTGGACCCAGTCTTTCAGCATTTCCTGTATCTGCATCCTTTGTCCTAGAACTTCCTACCCATAAAGAAGAGTACATGTCCCTGATTCTTGCATTTGGGCTCAGTACCATGAGTTGCCTTGCACTATGTGATCTTAGCAGATGTGGAGAAAGACGGTGTGCAGTGGGGCACATCCTTTTATTCCTTTACTGTCTGCATGAGAAATGCTCCTCGTGAGTAACTGTGCTCCTCTCACTGGGACCTTGGAATATGAATACACGGAGCACACATGGTCTTCTCAATTCACAGTGAGAAGCCCAGTCCTCCTGGGCCCATAGCTTGAAGCAAAGATCTCCTGCCACCCTGCCAAACCCAACATAGTTCCTGTGACCCTCAGCTAACACATGCTAATGGTGAGATAAAGTGCTGCTGCAAATTCTCTGAGTTTGGAAGTGGAGGAAGGAGAATGTTAACCAGAAATGATTTTTCTAATGAAGTGAAGGGAGTTAGAGAAAAAGCTGCAGATACCAAGTGGATAGTGTTCCAAGTGGAATGAACATGGCAAGAGCAAATGTTCTGCGAATGGGGTACTTGGTGTGTTCTTCTAACAGGGCTGTGGCTATAGTAAAGTGAACAGTGGGTTATTATTGTTGCTATTATTATCACCATCAATGACCTTGGGCCAAAGGCATCCAAGAACACACAGGCAAATTGGACTTGTTATTCATTATTCCACAGAGCGCACAAACCGTGGGGTACCTGAAGCATCTCATTAAGAAGGTGCTAGAATGAACCTAAGGTAGGATTTGGACTTTGTTTGACTAACAGGAGGAAGGTCTGAAGGTCTGAAGGATTCTCTCTAGTTCCTTGAATATTCAAACTATCTAAATGCCAAAAACGGAGCTGAGATGACCACAAAAGAAGTCACACTTCCTGATGTTCTGTAAACCTTCACTGAATCCAGGTACATTTGTCCTACTGAGTCCTGTTGCTGAGTCTCACCTTCAGTCAATAAAATAAGTCCCCTCCACTCCTGAGCTTCAGAATCTGTATGTCCATTGTAATAAATAACGTACTGCCTTGTAAGTAACTGTAGATCAAGTACCAGGGTTGTTTCAAAGTAGGTCAATTTATTAAAAGCATGCTAAAAAAACATGTCCATCACTACTATCTTTCAATTAGTATTAACAGGGTATCAAATATGGATTGACTTCTTCACAACAGAGAGCATTAGCCAGACATTAATAGTAAAAATGCATCAGGATTTTGTGGAGAAAACATACACACAGAACAAAATGCAGATTGATTTTTAAATTAAACTGAGTGATCATAATAAAGCCAGTAGTTACCTTTACCTGGACTGTTTGGTCTAAGGCACTTGTGGACCTGTGACTGCCTCTTACTGAGGAGTGGGATGGCTATTAAATGTTACTTCATTTCTTCCCTGGGCTCTCAGAAATTCAGACACCATATTCTACCAGTCACTTGCAAATATTCTTATGCAAAATTTATCAATTCACATTTTATTTTCCCCTAGTTTTTGTTAGCTATAACAAAACTAATAAAAGTGAGAACACTTTACATGTTTTAAAATAACATGGAAACAAATGCATTTGATAAAGCATATCAGGTAACTAAGGCCGTGGACACTTCTTCACATTCCAAACACACTGATGTCCCACATTAAATCCTTCAGCTTCACTTTTCAGCTTTATCCAGTAAAGAATAAATTTAAATAAAACCTCATGTCCTCTACTTAAAGTCAATATAAATGTTTTTTATCTAAATAACATTTATTTGCACTCATAACTCAAAGACTTTATCTGAGATGTTGTAACAATAATATAATTAAGCACACTTGTTTACTAGCAAAGTGAAAAGATATTCTTTAGACAGAAGAGGTATTATAATACTGAAATTTGGAACTACACAAAAGAATTATGAATACTGAAAATGTAGTAAATGAATACAATTGAAAAATAAAATGACTTGATTTTTGAGTACTTCGTTTTGGGTAACTCTGTGTCTTTGGAAAGTTGGATTGAATTTCTGTGTATTCTCCAATTTCTGAAATGACTATATGGTAGAGATAGTATCACCAGAGCTTAGGGACAAACATAGAAGAAACACACAGCACCCCTGTGTTATTAGTCTATGAAGATGTGTTAAAATCCACCTTGCTAGAAACTGTGTTAAGGATTCATGACACCTGAGGATCAAGAAAGGGATCTGTGCCGTGGGCCTGGGGTATTTGGCCCACCTACATTCTTTTGTTGTTCCCTATCCCTCCCTTCCATCCTCCCAAATTTTCAACTTAATTTTTCACGTAAAACACTAGATTCCTGACTTTTCTTGAACAACCGAAATGTCTCCGCGCCAGGGCTGTGTTTCTCTGGTCATCATCACCTGACAATGAATGACAGCTGGTCTTTGCAGGATGGACAGCTTTGCTGATTCACATTCCTGCCTGTCTTCTGGCTTTCAGCTTGCAATATCTCGTTCGGTCTATCATTCTTCCTCCAACAATTAATTTTTTTGAGAGAGAAACATGGTTCCTTCATATTTTCCATTATTCTCCCTTTCCTTGGGGTTTTGAAGTTCCACATTCTGTCTAAAATAAGTCCTTCCTATGGCAATTTGAGAACATTTTCTCTGACCATGATTAACATGACTATAGATAATACCATCTTCCTCCTAATATTCTTTTTGAGTTAGAGACAGATGCTCAACCACGTAATTCTCTCCTTACGTTCCTGTCCTCCTTGTTCTCTTTCCTTTAAATGCAGGTAATTATGATTTCACTCATTCTCTAATGAGCTATGGTCTTTAGTGAAAAGCATGTAGGAAAATTTTTACTGTACATTTAAGAAAATAATTTGTTTAAATCCCATGTCTGGGAAACACTTAAACTTGTGCTACAATGATGCTTTCAACTGCTTAAAAATATTCAAGTGATAAAGTTTAGGGGAATCATTATTCACTCTGCAAAGTTGAGAATCTGTGCCGTAATGTTTACATGCTGGCTGCTATGACTACCACTGCTAAGAGTTCTACCAATCAAAACAGGGTCGGGACTTCACAAGGCAACTTCATGTCTACAGAAAAATTCAAGTGATAAAAGGGTTCCAGGCAAATAGTCCATGTGGCACACAATCATATCAGGATATGTGGTGAAAATTGCCAGGACTGCTTTCTTATTCTTTTTAATGATATATAATATATTTATAATTTCTAAGTAAGTTTACTGATATTAGTATTACTGCCTTTAAAAAGACAGATCATTCTAAAATTCTTATTTTAAAATGAGCATTCCTCCAATATTATTATCTTTAATTTTTGATCCCTAGAGAATTACTTTTAAGTATTTTCTGGGTAACAAAGACCCTAACCCTAACCCTAACCCAAATAACATATGCATATTGTTTCTCTTTGGTTTCTCTAGTTTATCCATGACTCTCCCACTGTAGGAAATTAATATTTAGATCCCTTTCTTATCTTCATCTCCACCACACCTACATATGCAATGCTTTATTGGAAAAATGTTGTTATACTATAATTCTATTTAGAATCACACTAAAATGATCACAAATATTTATAGGGTGTTTTTTATGTTAGGCATTTTCTAAGCACTCTACAAATATTAATTCATTCAATCAAAATATTATTCCCTATTCTCTGTGGTAGCCATTTTTATGTGCATTTTATAGAAATGAAACAGAGAAGGTAAGGAAATTGGTGAGGTTCTGTTAGTAATTTAATTAGCAGATTTGGTTTTAGTCTCAAGGCATTTGGCTCTGGATCCTGTGTTTCAACCACTGTTAGGTTGTCAGTTGTCAGTGTTTATGCTGTGACCAGGAAACAGCTTGTCTCAGCTAAACCATTCAGCATATTAGAACATTTTTCTTGAATTTGATAGTTATTTCCATAAATATGTAAATATTTGTAAAGTTTCTTGCTGTTTTCTATTTATTTTTGTCTGGCTTTCATATTGGAGGCTTTCTTCAGTTATCAGGTGGTCCTTGATTCCCATAGTAGAGGGCACTAAGGCTCTGCTTGGAGCTTCTGCATGTACTGAAGGAGATGGTTTTATCCATCTTCTTTCTTGTAAGTGGGTTCTTGTCTAAATGGGTTCTTTGGAGAGCCTCTGATGTCCATGTTGGATTGCTCTTGATATTCTTGTGAGGGGAGGGTGGCCGTCCTTAGCAGAGACCACTCTCAACAAGCTGTATATTTCCTGGAGGAGGACCTTGACTTCTCAGGAGAGTAGAAGGGCTGATGGGTTGATATGTAGACATGAGCATGGGATTTGAAGTCATCTGACTTCTTAAACACATTTTTAAACAATTTTCTTTATAACCCCGAGTCACTAAACCATTTGAGCTACTGTGTAAATTGGGAAATGATTTTCCCATGTCCAGCTTAAAATTGTTTCTTTTTAAACTGCTAAGTAAACACCGATCAATTAATTTCCAACTTCTTGTTGCTTACTGTCCACAGTTATTGAGAATATATAGCATTATGCACTTCTGTGTATTGTCATTTTAGTAAAGCTTTAGGAAAGATAGGAGATAAATGGCACATTCACTATGCCTCGCCAGAAAAATTTGTGGGTGAATATCACCAAGATTCAATTCCAAGCATGGAGTTGTAAATAATACAGAACATAATTGCTGCTTTACTATTATCCACTACTGATTTTCATTAGTACATGCCTTAGTTTTGTCATTAAGTGGCAAGAAACTTTCCGTATTCGTGAAGAAAACATTCTGCTCTTCAATTTGGTAAGTTACCACTTCAAAAATAGACTGTATGAAATATCTATTCAATAGCCAAACAATGAAATATTTAGAGACTCTATCAGCAATGACAATCTTTAGCAAAGCAAAATATAGTAGTTTTTACCTGGCCACCTTTTTTCTGAATTGAATTGCAATGTAATTTGGTACATGCCAAAGAAAAAGTTTTGTCCAAAGAGTATGTGCTTTCTGGGGAAGGTAATGCATGTCTTTAATCCCAGTGACTTGGGAGGCTAAAGCAGGAGAATCACAAGTTCAAGGCCAGCTGGGCAACTTAGTGAGATCCTGCCTTAAAATAAAAAATAAAAGGGGCAGGAGATGTAGGTCAGCAGTAACGTGTTCCTGGGTTCAATCCTCAGTACCAAAAACAAACATACAAACAAAAGAGTCTTTATTGTACCTCATATTTGGTGAATAAGAAAATGACAGGGAAATTCTATTGATCCCAAAGAGATTTATCAAAATAAACTCCAGATTTAAAGCAGATTCATGAACAATAGAAAGAAAATACAGTCTTTTATCTTTAATTATTCTCCCACTTTTTAGTTTTGCTCACTCTGAACAACTCTTTGACATCTTCTTTTTGTTGTTCTGGAAAAAGTTCTAGATGCCTGTGTATTTTACTTATGACTACAAAGCATATTTATTTAAGAGCATGGATTTTGGTGTTATGGACATGGGATTTAGGGCCTTTCTACCTCATATTATATAACTTTAACATCTTTGTATTTGACATCTTTATTGGTTTTTAGGAATGAGCAGTATATTTATGTGATTTACATGTGAATCACATGGCTCTTTCCTCCTAGATTTACTGTGATGATTTAACGTGTTAGATCATATGTTTATCACAGTACTCAGCACATAGTAAACATAAAATAATTAATATCTATACTATCATTTTCACGTAGTTCAACCGGTAATAAGTCATCCATAAAAGAAAAAAAAAAGATGTCCTAGTTTTATTTTTAAACATACACCTCATTTTATTTTTATTTATTTATTTATTTATTTTGGTTTAAACTTCACCTTTATTTCTTTCTTTTTCTCCTATTCTCATATCAAGCACAACAGAGATTCATAACTGATGCTGGCTAATGACCTATGGGATGGTACAACCATGGGCTTCCAATTCCATCTCTGTTGCTTCCTAATTGAATGATCTTTGGGAATTTATTTAATCTCACTGAACCTCAACTTCCTGACATTTAAAAACAAAATGCTATTTTATATTTTCAGAGATTGTTGAGGAAACTAAAAGATAATGCTTGTAAAAATACTGAATATTAGATGCTAAAATTATGTTCATTGCCTATATTTCCCTTCAATATCCTGATACATACTCCTTTTTGTAATAACATATTTATTGCAAAAACAATGAAAGGAAAAATAATCTCCCAACTTTAATGAATATCCAAAATGTATTTTTATATGTTTCAACTTAATCTATTGATATATGTATGTTTGGTATATATACATATTTTCAAATTTTTACAAAATGGTATAAAACAAGTCATGACAAAAATCATGTTCTGACTCTATAAAAAGATAATGTGAATAGGCTTATATCTCCCTGATCCTGTTAATGTTCCCAGTAGCAATTTAATCAGGATCAAGATCCTAGCAAACTATTTCTGACCTCTGGGGAACAATGATGAACTTTTCTGTAGCCAAAATTTATTTAAATGTTTGGCTTGATTTATTATAATATGAACTTGAGTCATTCAAAGTAAACAGAGAATGGAGAGTTGATAGAAAAAAACGTGTAATAAACCTCACATGCCATTTTGACATTTAAAAATTATGAGCTCATTTCTGTATTAAGGCATAATGATCAACACCAAGATCAGAAGGGGAAATTGCTTGAATCTTTTCCGCACAAGTTATAAAGCATTGGTAATGATACCCACGCAGGGCTACTCTTGGTTTTTCAAAGGATTTTTATACATAGGTAAAATTCTTTCAAAGCCCTATCTTAGTTTAACGACCTAAAATGTTGGAAATTCTTATAGTCCAAACTCCCAAAATAAACTAAAATATGCCCTGTATTTTGCACCATGAATTCCAAATGGAATGCCCAATCTGAAAGTGATCCTAGAAAGCAAACTTTCATTTGGCTAGACCTAATGATAGATATTAAGACAGAATGGGAAATGTGCAAGAGATAGTTTGCATTTTCCATTTGTTTGAAACCTTGGGAAGGTTATTTCATGTTTATATGCTTCAAGTGTCTTCAACTATAAATGGAAAAAATAATCATTATGAATATTTAGAGAAAAGACAGACGCAATAGTGTTTAAATAATATCAATCCCTGCCCATTTCTCAATTAATTTTACATTCTCTTCACCAACATGGCATCTAGACAAGGCCTATTATAGTGAAGAAAAAGCATTGTATGCTTATCTATATCCATCCATAGAGATGCTGCATATTTTTAAAAAAGGCATGAGACATCTTTCTTCTATATTGTATCAACCATTAATCTCTTCCTTCCTTCTTTTCCCTCCATCAATTGTTCCATCCCTCAGTTATCTATCTATGTTATCTATTTAGCATGTAATTTGTGCTTCAACTATGCTGAGTGCTTTCGTAGAGGGATAAATGATAATAACATTAACGATAGCTTATTTCATTAAATTTTCAGTATTGTAACAACCTGCAGTGAGTGATTTATATAGATTTTTCATTTCATTTTGATTACTGCCTTTTACACATATATAAGTATATATTTGTATCTATGTATTATATATATGTCTATTTTTTTCCATTTTGCAACTGTAAGGCTTATCATTACCATCAAGAAAATGTCTGTGTGAAACAACACATTTCTACACTAATACCAACAAGTAAAGATAACAATGACAGGTGAAAGAGAACTTAATGGAATATAATGGTCATTTAAAGTAGGGAGAGGTAAGATTTATCTTTTTCAATATAACTTATTGATCTTAAGAGAATTAGAATAACAGCAAAACAATAATGACAAAAGCTTAATCTTTTGGCCAGAATTTAGAAGCTATTTCAGGTTGATAGGGTTTTCCAGATCATCGTTATAAATGGTACAGACCTTAGAAAAACTTGCAGTTACTCAAGTTCAAGGGTGTTTGGAATCTATCATCATCAAGACTGATCTAGGACCAGCACAACTGCACATTTTAATTGATGAAGCTTATATTTTAGAGGAAACAGGTTGATTCGATTTCTGAAACAGAATAAACCATGACTGATAATTTCTACAACACAATTTGGGAAAGACTGTCTATGATTATGATAAATCTTACAAATGTATGTGAACCTAATCTTACTTATCCAGATTCAATAAATTATTATCCACATTAGAGACATAGAAGAAATCAGGATAGCAGAAAAATAGAAAGAATAAGCTTACCTTTAAAGACCTTAGACTTTAATTTTATGAAAATAATGATGTATTTCACACTTGCCAATGTATTTCTCATTCAAAACTCTTACTATAAAAGCCTACAAGAGGCAAAGCTCACCATGAATATGCCCTACAAGTCCTCTGTCTACAGAGGTATTATCTACAGGTAATAAGACAGAGGACTTGGACTAAACTGGAGGGAGAGGACAGACTAAGGAAATAAGAGAGGGGTGGCAAACAGAGAGAGTAGAAACCCAGGCAATGTAGAGGGAGAGGACAGTCGATATTGACTTACATGTGGTGGACCAGCTTTCTCTTTTTCCATCTACAAATGAAGACACTTGATGCATAAGTTACTTGAAATAACCTTCCCAAGGTTTTACACAAGTGGAAAAGACAAGCTATCTCTAGCACTTTTTCCATTCTGTCTTAATATCTCTCATTAGGTTCTGCCAAATGGTGGTTTGCTTTTCAGGATTAGTCACTTATTCATTTCAGGGGTCTTTCTAAAATATTATATCAAGGCCAAACTACGTGCCAATCAGGCTATTGTATGCCAGAGATGAACATGTAAAGATGAATAGGACACGATCTAGTCCTCGGATTCTTGGGTTTAAATACAAAGTAAGCATGGATGAGA
This sequence comes from Glaucomys volans, assembly GCA_020662805.1. NCBI lineage: Eukaryota > Metazoa > Chordata > Mammalia > Rodentia > Sciuridae > Glaucomys > Glaucomys volans. Next base: position 90,972 of record JAJEJO010053041.1, on the reverse strand, counting down.
GCACAGATATGTGCACAGATATGACACAGATATGTCATATAAGATAGAGTGAAGTGTCAAACAAAAAGATAAAAGAGGAAAAGGGGCAGGTAAGTAATGAGTGGAGCCAGAGTGTAGCATGACTGTGTTGATGGTGTAGCTGGAAAGCTCATGGAAACCTGCTCTACCAGGGAGACATTTGAGTGGAGGCTCAAAGGCACTGAGGCAGGGAGGAAAGACAAAAGCAGACATTCGAGGAAAGAGTCATCCAGATAAGAAGGTAAGTTGGTCCAAGGATTCTGAGGGGGGAGTCCATTTGACATGTGGATTAAAACTATGAAGTCCAGAGTGACCAGAGAAGAGTGAGGGAGAATGGGTATTTACTCATTTTCCATTACTGACAAAAGAAACGATTTGAGGCAGCGGAATCATGTGATCTGGATTATGATTTCCAAAAATTACTTTGGTTTCTGTGTCAAAAGCAGGCGATGAGGAGGTAACAGTGATAGCTACAGCATGTCAAGTCGGATTGAGTAGTACAGACCACTTGCCTTGAACTGAGTGGATCTAGGTTCACTCACACCATCTGAGAGTGAGTGGAAATTAAATTATAAAGGGCTTCAAATGTTAGTATGAAGGTGTTTCTATTTTATTCAATAGGATGTTATAAATAGTTGATGCTGAAACATCATCCTGTGCAAAGGAAGCAAGGAAGCTGAAGAGACAATGCTGAGGAGATTGCAGGAAGGAGAGCAGCAGGGCTGGATGCAAGGGGAGAGCTTATCACATAGGGACCCTCCAGACCTTGGACTGCATCTGGCTCCTTCAGCAGCCTCATTACTATCACCGACAACCCTCCCCAGTCCTTGAAGAGAAAGAAAGATGAGTCCTGGCGAAAGACTGGAGCACAGCCAGCCTGCTGATGTGCAGAGCTGCTCTGCCATTAATCTTCTGGACTGGGCATGTGTGGAGAATGGATGGTCTCTGAGCCAGGGGAAAGCTGTTCTGATGGCAGTTGGAGCAGAACAACTGCAAACAAGAAAAGCGGGAGACTTATTTTTGTCATACTCTGGCATTCAGTGGAACTGACTGAGACCTAGCTGTGAAATCTGGAAGTGGTACCATCCCCAGGATGAGTCTTAGGCACAGGACACACAAGGAGCTGTTCCTAACCTAAAGACCAGACAAAATCTCACCTGCGGAAGCATTATTTTGACTGCAGCTAAATTGTCCCTGTTTCCATTCCCCACCTTCCTTTAGATCCATGTCCCTTTAGTTCTCCTGAATAGGGATGTACACATGATAGGAGCAAGAACATAAAATTTGATTTGGAAATTTTGCAATATTTTAAGAACTACCTGGTGTTCCCCATGTCACAAGAGTTATTAACATCCCAACTGAGCTCAGGGAAGAGTCTGTACAAAGATTATGTGAAAGCTAATATTATAGTACTTTTTCTCCAGTATTCTTCTAATTCAGTTACTTCAACCCATTAAAGTGGTTGCTTTTTTAGAATTAATATCAGACCTCATTACATCAGTTATCAGCCACATTAAATTCTTAATATTCCTCAGTTGGTCATATTTCTTTTTTTTTCTGTGAAATGAAAGAAACATCATTCACAAAATTCACAAAATATTAGAGTTCAAAGACAAGAGAAGAGAGGATAAAAACATTCAGAATCTAATAGACATCTATTCTGTAGAAGATACATACAACTCTTTAGTGGTATGACTTATTGTACCCAATTTACATAGGGAGGAAGGAAAAATTCAGAGTGAAATAACTTCTCCAAAGTCATGTAGATAAATTTTTATTCATTTAGAATTTGAACAATGACTTGAGTATCTTTAAATCTCATTTATTGATATTTTCTTATTCAAGATAAACCAATAAAAATTAATAAACCAATCCTTATTACTACTCAGCTTGGTAGCAGCCATGATGTTCAACGTTGACCATGCCATGATGGATGGTTCATGTTGGTGGCACAAAATATAGAAGAGGATACAAAAGGTAAATATTGGTCTAGAATATGTTGCTCTAAGGGTTGCTTCAAGAGAAAATCCAGGTTTTATGGAGAAGAATCTTTTAAGAGAAACCTTAAAGAGGAAAACATTTCTTGAAAGACTCGAAGGTGAGCAAAAGATACTAGGAAAAATAGAGGAAAGGACTGTTTCAGGCAGAGAAAACAGCATATGTGAAGCTCTGTACATAAGAGAAACACCTTAGTTCACACCAGGTTGTACCACCCACATCCTTCTTTGAAAATGAAGGATCTATTCCCTTGTCTACTGGAAGTGCTGCCAGTATTCTCTGAAAGTGTTTTTGCTCAAAATAACTGTCCTGCTCAAGATCATGTCCATTTCCCAGGACACACCATATCCATCTAATGTGTGGTTAACTTAGGAGTAGGAGAGAACCACTTCTCACACTTAAGCTAATGCCAAGGGACCCTCTCAGCTTTAAAGCTCTCCATGCAGATGGCAGGAGAGCATGCTCCAAGCTGTTGACATCGCATCCCAGTTCATTGCTTCCCTTTCTCTAATCCTGCTTCTTTTCCTCACTTTTCAGGAGTACTGATCCCAAGAGTTCTCCTAAACAAACCTCCTGAACATGAAGTCTGCCTTGATGGAAAGTCTGAACTTTATTGGCAACCAGTGGCACAACGGTTTTGTAAATAATTAAACAAGACTGTTGTGCTGAAAATGTGTAAGGCAGGGATATAGATAAAAGTAGAAAAGGCATGTAAGAACCGCAGGTAGAGAAGTAAGCAGCGTTATGACCTTGAAGGATCGTGTTGACCATGGAACCTCTTGGAGATCAGTAACTGCCAACACCTCACTTCTGGAAGGAAAGCTCTCTCTACAACCTGACCAAACACCATCCATCATCCTTACACACATCCTTGCCATGCATACACTTTGGAAAGTTATTGCCTAACATATGTCAATGCTATCCTGCCCAACTCAAGGAAAATAGTCTGAGTCTGTCTGTACACCACTCTAGCCCTCAGGGACTAGTATTGGCATGCAGAAAGCATTTGGTATAAATGTGTGTGAGTCCCTAAGTAAATATTAGTCATCAGCCAGCCAATGGCACCATATAAATTTGGAAAAAATAATCTACCTTTTGCCAAGGATGTGTGACTCTACTCATGGTGGTATAAAACATGCAACCATCAAAACTATTGAAAACTAATGAGATCTTGAATCAGTACAAGGCAATAAGATTCCACTTTGCCAGTGAAGGTTAGCTTTATTTTTTTTTTGTTTGTTTGTTTTTTATTTTTTACAGACTTCATTTTGATTCATTGTACACAAATGGGGTACAACTTTTCATTTGGTTGTACACAATGTAGATTCATTCCATTCATGTAATCATACATGTACATAAGGTAATGATATCTGTCTTATTCCACCATTTTTCATACCCACACCCCCTCCCCCTCTCATTTCCCTCTTTGTAATCTAAAGTTCCTCCATTCTTCTTTTGCCCCCCAACCCCCCAACCCAATTATATATCATCATCCACTTATCAGGGAAAACATTCAGCCTTTGTTTTTGGGGGATTGACTTATTTCACTTAGCATGATATTCTCCAATTCCATCCATTTATCTGCAAATGTCATAATATTATTCTTCTTTGTGACTGAGTAGTATATGTGTCTATATATATATTGTGTGTATATATATATGTGTATATATGTATATATACATACACACACACACATACCACAGCTTCTTTATCCATTCATCTGTTGAAGGGCATCTAGGCTGGTTCCAGTCTAGCTATTGTGAGTTGAGATGCTATAAAAATTGATGTGTCTGTGTTACTGAAGTATGCTAATTTTAAGTCCTTTGGGTATAAACCAAGGAGTGGGATAACATTTGTATTCTGAGAGGCACTGATTAGTTATGTTATTAAGAACGTACAGGGCTGTAGCTTAGCAGGGGAGCACCTTCAGCATGTGTGGGGCACTGAACTCCATCCTTAGCATCATGTGCACGCATGTGCACACGCACACACACACATGCGTGCGCGCGCGCACACACACACACACACACACACACACACACATAGATTACAAATGTTGCAATTAGTTTGTTGACATTCCTGGGTTGATGAAGCAAGTCAATATCTTGAAGGCCCGAACCTTTTCTCTCAATGGAAACCAAGAGACGAACAAAAAGACGAGAGGATTCAATGCTATTTCATTCAAAGATAGGGATATTATAACATTTTTCTACAGTTTAAATATTACATATGATTTTTACTTTGTGTTATGAGAAAGACTTAGATGCTGTAAAACAAAGTTTAATGGAAGAATCAGAGAGGTGACCTGAAGGGGAAAATATAGCTAGAATTCAAGAGATGTAATTTCTATCATCTTTACCATTACCCTCAGTAGTTAAAAGATCACGCTAGCAGTGAAAACCATTCCAATTTGGATATCACCTGTTATGTACTAAACACTTACAGGTATTGCCTAGTTTAATACAATAACCCTAAGTCAAGGAATATGTCACACTTCCTGTAGTGAAAATAAACAATATGTTGACTGTGGACATTAAATACGCCATTATTATTTCATGAACCTTTGTTAAGGTCTCAACCTTTTTAACATCACAAGAGAGCAGGCAGATGGCATCCGTCTCCAATGCAGAGATAACAAGTTGTCCCAAAGGTAATAAAAGTGCAAAGACCTTTCTGTTGCTCAACCTTCCTGCCTCTCCTACTCAAGAAATGATATCAAGATAGCAGTGATTGAAAGTGCCCTTCTTGTGAACGTAATTTTGAAGCCACTCTAAGTTATTTAAGCTTCTTACTTACTTGATGAGAAGTAGCAAATTACTCTGCCACACATTAAAAATGAATATGGTCTCAGTTGTGGTGTAACCCTATAATTAAGACTCTTCCCCTGTGAATATAGAGATATAAAATATAATAACACAGGATCATTATTAAGTGGGTACATATGTGCTTGTAATTATTTGTGAACATTAAATATCACAACTCTGTGATAAGGTGGAATGTATGATAAACCTTTGGCTTAATTATGGAGACAGTAGGAGGGTACAGAAATGAGTCACAAAATTCTGGAAGAGAAAGCTTCCTACTGATGTCATGGAAGCATGACAGGTAGTCCTTCCTCCTGTCTTTCCTCTTTCTTTCTTGCTCTTCCTCTCTTCCATCCTCTTTCCTTGCTTCCATTGTGGGAATTATTGTAAGGATACACAAGAATCTGGAGGCCATTAGTTGTGGCAGGGTGAGGTGTAGGTACCTGAGCAGAGGAAAGAGATTGTGCATGTGTGAGTGCCTGAGAGGGGTCAGGAGATCATTCAGCCCAGTCAGGGGCAAGGGTGATGATTAGACATTGACATACACATTGAGGATAAGGAGAACCTGGCTTCTCGCTGTCAGAGAACAGAGTTGCAAATAGCACAAAGGAAAAAGTAGAACAAATTCTGTGGCTTTGAATTGGAATTGAAGGTATCAGTGTGAATTAATAGCTTAGGAAGATGGTGAAAGGAAAGGAGAGAGAAGGTTCGGGAGAGAGGGAAGGAAGTGAGGGAAAGGAAAGGAAAAAGGAATGACGCATTCTAAAGCACCTTCATAGAAAATACAGAAAAATCACAAATATCCTATTAGTGATTTTTATAATGGAAAAGCCTGGCACATGCCACCTCAGTCATGTGATCAAAGTGCACGTGGTCAATGATGAGACACACTGAGCCTGTGGGTGCCTGATAGATTGCAATCCAAGAAACACAGACAGCCTCAGGACCCACTAGTGCTCACAGAGAGGAAGACCTCATTCCAATGAAGAGGAAATGTCACCCAGCCTCAGAGGCAGAGGAACATCACACAATACCTGGCCGTGATCTCTGAAAGTGACAAATTCATAAATGTCAATGTGAGACCAATAAAAGGCCGTGTGTGATTATGAAATGAACACTTGTGTCTCTAATGAGGTTATCATTACTAGGACTTTGTCGAATTTGAATGGGATCTGAAGATCAGGTGCTATTACATAGTTGTGCTAATTTCCTGAGGCTGATGTCTGAATTAAGGTTGTATAGGAGAATGATCTCGTTTGTAGGTAACGAAAGAATGATACAGTCTGAGGGCATTACGTGGAAAATTTGTTCTTAAAATGTCCAAGGAAAATAGGAACTTTATATTCCACTTGTAAATTTACTATATACTTCAGGTAGTTTCTAAGCAGAAATCAACAAATAGATAAATAAATTTATGTCAGTGATAATATCCCCACCGATTAAAACCAAAAGCAGAAACCATTAAAAGACAGTCCAGAAACAGGGTCACTACCATTAGGCACAAAGGAGAGATTGTCTTGTGCCTAAAGTACGCGCTGCAAAGCCCCAGGGAAGTATCAGAAAACTGAAAAACAAACACGTGGAATCATTGACTTAAAATTTAAGATATACACTAAAAATTAATAAATGTTTAAATAAACATTATTATGTCAGCTTCATTAAGTGCCATTGTTAATATTTATAAATTTTTTCACTACATTTGAAAGCAATTTGCAGGTTTAATTTCCCACAGTGTAAGATTTCCCAGGCTTGTGAAATAATTGCTAAAAAAATCAGTCAACCATAAATGAAATGAATTTCTCAGCACTGAATCATTTCAAGAGTAAAATAACAAAAATACTTTCAAATATTCAGAGCCAAAAATATATTTAATGCAGGATGGAGTTGTATTTTAATAGCTTTCATATGGCATTAAGTAAGTTCTCCAAAAGGATGTGAAAATGGTTTTCTATGCCCAACTGGAAGATGGTTTTATATGTATCAATTAGACATTGTAGCTCTTGGTTAAGAAGAAAAATTCTAACATTTCTCCTTGTAGAACCTAACAAAACATAACACTTGTACATTTTAGAGTGGATGATCTGACTCTGTCAAAAGTCAGATCTTAGCTGGGCGTGGTGGCGCACGCTTGTAATCCAAGCGACTTGGGAGGATGAGTCAGGAGGATCGCGAGTTCAAAGCCAGCCTCAGCAACTTAGCGAGGCCCTAAGCAACTCAGTGAGACCCTGTCTCTAAATAAAATACAAAATAGGGCTGGGGATGTGGCTCAGTGGCTGAGTGTCCCTGAGTTCAATCCCTGGTTCCAAAAAAAAGAAGTCAGATCTTCCAAAACCACCCAGGTGAATTCCAGATAAAAATGAATTACTTCTTCAGCGTTCTGCTTCCCTATCAGCCATCACAATGGTCAGTGACATTGGCCAGAGATGACCAGGAGATGCCTGTAGTTGGACAAGAGGGACTGTCGTTTATTACCTTGAGAAGGAAGACATACCTTCTGAAACCAGATTGTGTCTGAATAAAATGGATTAGAAATAACCTCCTAAAGGATTTTGGCTTTAATTGGGTATGTTGGGGGAATGTCTAAGGTAGGAGGGTTTGCTCTCGATTTGGTCCATTGTAAAGTGGGGAAACTCCCTGACTGGATATTTCAATAAATCTTGTCGACATGTGGAGGAAACTAGCATAATAATAAAGCTGAACTGGTAAAGAAGTAGCAACCCTTTGCTTCAGCCCAGGTTGTACATGAGATATAGTTACCTTGTATTATATCACTTCATGATAGTATCAGAATGACACTGCTTGATGTTGTAATCTATGCAGTTTTCCATTTTTTTTCAAATATTATTATTTGTTCTATTCATACAAAACAGATTCATTGTGATAGAGTCATCTATGCATATAACAATTTGGTGAATTTTTCTATGAGGTTTTTGATGGTTAACTGGAGAGAAATGGTCGCACTGTGTCAGGCCCACTTATGAGTTGGCAGTCTTACCTATGAGCTTGAGACAAGTTCCAGGTGTTAGTAGCTACTTCCTTTTTTACAGTTCTGGCAGGACCTTTCTCTTTCAGCAACATACACTTTATAAGCTTCTAGCCTCTGACCTTCCCATTGTTCGTCTTAGTCATTACTCTGCTTCAGTTGGCATTTTTGGAGGAAATGGAATGCACAGAACAAGGACATAGGCTCTGTAGGTTGGGCTTCCTTGGTTAAAGATGAGGATCTGCTTCCTCTCAATTTTGTAATTTTACCTAAACTTTAAGTGCTTCTCCTGTAAAATCCTGCTTTATATTTAAGGGTTGGCCTACAAAGATCCCTTTTTCCTGACAAGTGCCTATTCGACCAGCTTGTAAGGATTTTAATGTTTATTCCTTGGAGAATGAGTTTTCTGATGCCCACTCCATTCCCTCTGCAGATTGAGCTAAAAAAATTCTGCATTTCCTCCAAGGACTTATAGCATTGGTAATTGAATACCTCATTGGGCTATTTGTTTAATAACTGTGTTCCCCTCTAATTAACACCTTTAAGCATGTTCACCATGCCTCCACCACTCAGTGGTGAATTCTCAGTGCCTAGCACAGTACCTGGAACCCAGTGGGCACAAGTGCACATCTGTTGCAGGAATAAATGACAGGATGGATCAGTGAATGAATCAAGGAATAAACCACACCTTAAATGCACATGAGAATCTGGAGAAAATTACTTTGGGGCTTAATAGAAGCTATAGACCTTACATGATAAACAATTTTTTATGATAATGTGTGTGGATTTAAATTTTAAGGCTTTAGATTAATTGAATTTTGGCATAACATCTGGAGCTTTTTGAACCCTTGAGATGAGAGCTGTGTCTATACACATTTGTCCTGTAAATGAGGACATTCTTCAGTTCTCTCCCCAGGGCAGGGTGACATAACAAAGGTCCACTCTTTCTCTGTGGAAGGCTGTTTTATCGACCGAGACTCCCTTATTAAAATTCTGTCTCTTTGCTAATCAGAAACAGGTGACTCAGAACACTTGGGGATCTGAAAGCTTCCAAGATGAATTCCAAATTCCCTATCTCTTTGTTAGAATGCAGCGCAACTGGCAAGATAGAGTACAGCCCATTCTTCTAAGTACATCCCCTCTCTTTCTGTGAACTAATTGACAGGGATTAGGAATAATGAATATGTTTGTTTATGTAAGCATACACCTACGTGTTCCTTGCTATTAGTTATAAAGGAATCTTAGAACAATATGCAGGTCCCAGGTCACACTTGGGCAATGTCACATGGACATAACTAACTTAATTTTTAGTAAATCTTGATATCTATAATATTGTGGCAGAATCCACAATATTATTCCTCTCAAAGATGAGTTGGAAGCCCCTAAACTTTGCTGATTTGCATTTAGTGAATAAAATGAACACAATGTGAAAGGTCTCTGGGTACCTCTGATGATGAAAGAGTCTAAGAAATCCCTGTTAAAAGGTGAAAATCAAATAACAGTGGGTGGTATTGGCATATCTCATTGCTTCAAAGGGCAAAATCTGCTTCTTTTCTCAAACTTGGCTGAGGCAGTTACCTTGACCTCATCAGAGTTAACAAAATGCCAAGCATCTGAATCCATCCGTTGTTTGAGTCTTTCTTCTCTTCTAGATTTCAACTAAAAAAATAATCTGAGTCCAAAGCTCTGTTTTCCACTTTTTCATGCTCTACTTATTCTTGTATTTCTTAGACTGACCTCACAGAGAGACCCTTGATGAGGCCATCTAGCTCAGCTAAGGTACCCTTCACCATTACTGCCCATTTCTCTACCTGTACTACTTGTATTTGCTTTATGGTGTGTATCACAATTTGTTTATTGTTCTTTATTAATTTTTAAAAATGTTTACTTATAACCCATAAGAATCACAAGTTAGGAACCAAGTTCACTTATTTTTTCCAATTATTTGATTGAATGATTTATTTACTTATGAATATTGATCACCTATTATTTGATAGACTGAATAAACATACCTGAAGGATTACTTTTTAACTTTTTAATTTGTGCTTTTTAGATACATACATGACAGTAGAGCGTATTTTGATATATTATACATACATGGAGTATAACTTATTCTAATTTGAATCCCGTTCTTGAGGTGTATGTGATGTGGAATTTCACGGGTGGTGAATTTATATTTATATACGAACATTTTTATTGATGGAAAACTGAAGTTTATGACTTGCCCACCTTCTTTCAGCTAGTGATGAGCAGAGGTAGGATTTGAATCCAGGACTGTCTATTTTACATAAGTATTAGAAAAGCATTTTTCTTACTGTTGCCAATATCCTGGGAAAAGTTGAAAGAATGGAAATCTCACCTTTCTTGACTCTGCTTGTCCTTGTCCTGCTTTGGCTTCTAATATTATTGGTACTGTCCCTTTCTATGCCTGAATCTTTCAACCTGAGCTCAGTAACATATTCCTGTGAATTTTTAAGACATTCATAAAGTCAATTCATGAACTGTCATTTCATGAATCTGGGTTTTCACTTAGCTAGCCTTTTTTCTTAAGTGATTCTAATGGCTTAAAACATTTTTCTCTCTGGGGATAAAAGAAGTAATTACAAGTTAATTCATCCAAGGTTTTATCAACAAATGGTAAATTTAGCATGTGAAGCTCTGCCTACCAGACCATCTTATTTTATTTTTTTAGTCTTTCATAAACACTGGACTTCTCTATCTCATTAAAAGCTCTCTCTAAGGAACCCACTAGTTTCACCTGATATCCAACTCTCATTCTACCCTTGTATACCCATATATTTTGCAATGACTTTTAATCATACAGAGTTTCTGATTTCTATTCATGGACCTATAGATAAATCCATGTTAATCAATTTTACCTTACATGTTGAAATATTTACACATTTCACTTTTTCTGAAGGGACATAAAGTGCATTTTGCCTGATTAAAATCTTCAGATGAATATTCATTCATATTCCTTTATTTATTCAACTTTTATTTATTGAATATTCACAAATATCCAGACAATGTACTTAGTGGGGCAAGTAGAATAATAAATAAGATCAACACTGACTCATCCTTTAAATGAGTTAGTACTGTGGGAAAAAGGCAGATACTCATTTAAATAAAATGTTCACAAACACTGCAAAGAGGTACAGGATGACAAAATATATAGGACAGCAAAATCCAACATGATCTTGAGAGTCAAGACAAACTTTATGATCCAATAATTGCATATATTTGGGGAAGGGGATGAAGTGAGAGGAAAGAGAGGAAATTGGCGATTCTGTATCCTCCAAGTCCCAAGAGGTGATATTGTCATTTACTTGACCAGGTAACCATGGAAGCATGCCAGGGTTGTGTGATAAAGGGATGGCAAGGACAGGTGTGTACATGGTAAGTTTGGCATGTAGAAAACTCCAGGAGGGTACTTCAGAAGCTTCATGATGCAGAGCTTAGAGAAGATGTCTGGGGTAGATGAATATGGAGGTATTCAGCATGAGGAGATGGGGAATGAAAATCTCAGTGATGGGCTGAATACAGATGGTCCTTGACTTCCAATGTCTTAACTTAGATTTATCATCTGAGCAATGGTGCAAAAACAATCTATGTTCACTAAGAATGATACATCAAATTTTGAATTTTGACCTTTTCCTGAGCTGGTAATATGTGGTATGATGTTCTCTGGTAAATACTGGGCAGCAATAGCAAGCTGTGGGTTCAGTCAGCCATGCAATCACAGGGATAATCTGATAAGATGCTGTGCTGCAAGTCTTTTTTGGATACAGATATGTAACAAATTATATGAGCTACTGAACACTCTATTATAAAATAGGCATTATGTTAGATTTTCCCCAACTGTAGGCTAACACAAGTGTTCTGAGCACATTTAAGGTAAGCTAGTCTAAGCTAGAATGTTTAATAGGGAGGGTTATTAAAAGCATTTTTAGGTGTTTTCGATTTAGCATTTATTGAGATATATTTCCGTTGTAAATCAAGGAGCATCTGGACTGAGAAATTCATACTAATCCTTGATAACCAGTAATATCTTAAATCTAAATGGAGAAACATCCAAGGAAAATTCTGAAAAAAATATAGCAAGGTGGGAGGGAAAAAATTAAAGGATGATATATTGAAGCCAGAGAAAAATATTTTTTAATGCTGATGGGAAATTTGTACTGTGTTAAGTTCTGAGAAATTTCAGTGATCTTCCTATGGATCACTGTTACTTAATGTCAGAAGATGAAAACCAAATTGAGTGAGTGGCAGATAAAGGAAGCAAGAAGATACAGAATCCAGAGTGTAGAGGAAACAACAGGCTTTAGATAGAAGGAAAGAAACTTTCTTTTTTATATAAAGAGAAGTTGAGAGGAGATCCAAGATATATTTTTAGTAATGGTTAAGTAGTCAGTATAAAGGAAAATCTTTTCTAGTGGTCTCTTTTTCTCTGTGTAAATGGGTATATAACATTTGGACTGTAATGGTGTATTATCAGTTAGCTATTGCTGAGTAACAAACCATTTTAAATTTTAGGAGCATAAAATGACAACCATTTATTATTTTCCAAGAATCTATGACTACAAGGCAGTTCAGTTCCTCTGACCTTGTCTGAGCTTATTTTTGTGTCTGGTGAGATGCCAGGTTAGTTAAGATCTAGTTGATCTAGAATAACTCCAGCTGAGATTGTTAATTTCCCTCAATCTCCATCAAGTTTCAGCAGGTTGGCAAACTATTTATACCAGTTGCAACAGTATTCCAGGAGAAGAAATCCTTATGGACAGAATGCATGTGTCACCCTGAATTCATACTTCAAAGACCTACTCAGCAATGTGACTATTTGAAGATAAGACTTTTGCAGAAGTAACTAAGATAAAACGAGGTCTAGGATAGAGCCTGATCTAGTAAGATGGGTGTCCTCATTAGGAAGGGATACCAGACACTCTCTCTGCAAGGTGAGGACACAGTGAGAAAGGAACCACCTGCAAGATAAGAAAAGGTCCTCTCTAGGGATCTGACTGCGTCAGCATCCTGATGTTGGATGGACTTTCGGCCTCCAGAACTGTCAGAAAAAAAATCTGGTTTTTTGTTTTGTGACAGTCAGCCTATGTTACTTGTTTTTTGGAGCCAGATGATTATAGAAGCAGCAACAATCACACCAAAAACATACGTGTTCTTTTTCAAATTTATGCTTCCACAAATACACAATAAGGTTTCTCCTCTATTTGGAAGAAAATATCCTCCAGGCAGGACAGAAATTGGTGTACTTTCCCCTCAATACTGTAATAACAACAACTAGAACCTATATAATAGCAATTAGCTCATCATTTCATATGTCTTTCTTCCGGTAGAATACAAACTCTTTCTGGGCAACTTGATTATCTTCTTCTTCTTGAAATCACCCACACTTAGCAATTAGTAATAGCTAAGTAATTTCTCAAATATTATTATATGCCAACAACTAATGCTTCACTGTTATTCTTTCATTTAACTCTCTTAAAAACTAATAAGATAGTAGAAAAGGCTACCTGAATAGAAGTTAAAGGAGATAATTCAAGGCAGAGGTTTTGTGGACAAAGTCCTGAGTGAAGAGAAAATTTGGCATCCGTGAGGATTATTGAGGAGTCATTTCTCTTGAATGGAAGACAGAGATTAAATGTCAGAAAAGAGTCTCAACTGACAGTAAGGAGTGAGGTGAATGAAGACCTTATGTCACTTTAGGATTTGGGGTTTTGTATTAAGCAAATAAAAAGCCATTCAGACTTTAAGGAAATAATTACCAAGGAAACACTGAACTTCTGAAACCAATATTACTGATATTTATATATTATTTGAGACATATCACCAGAGATTTCAGTTTTTGTAGATTGCTCAGATTGGCTTTTAAACATACATATTACCAGCTTCTTAAGTAACACAGACTTTATTCTGTGATTCTTATGTAATAAATAAAATGCAGACTGAGGAAATTCATAAAGGAAAGCGTTTAATGCTAATTTGAAAGCAAGTTTCTGTTCTACTTTTCCTGATTTTCACCTGAGATATAAAAGTAAAGCCCAAACGAATGGGAAGGGAGCCATTCTGATGTGGTTCATGCAGGTTGACCCGGAGCAGAAAGTAGGATGGAGAGAGAGTGGACTTCAGGGTGAGTGCCTTATTAAATTTGTGACCCTAGGGCTTTTCTAAGTTCTGTTTGTCCTGGATCTAGGATTGAGAGTGAATGTGATTTTTATATTGTAACCAGAAATACTGTCACTAATGGAAGATATTCTGCACAGCTGAGTTTGAATAGTGAATCATTGTGTATCTTCAGGTAAGTTGTTCCATCTTCTATTAACCTTATTTTCCTCATCAATAAAATGTGGTGGCCCATGGACCCACCAAGGTGAAATAGTTAATCCACTGCCATTGTAGCATCCAGAATATAGTAGAGTGCAATTATTATGCTAATGATGATGAACTGGAAATAGATTAAGTTTCACCTCAAATTTTTCATGTCTTTGTCTTCCTTGAAACCTGATATCTTTCCAAGGAGTCCAGCTCATACACAGATTTTAAGTCATGACAGCAAGCAGTGAAAAGAGACACTTTGGGTTGGAAGGTCATGGATATTTATAAATACTACCTTAGAATGTTGCATGTCCAGTTTTAGTAAATATGCATTGAGGTAGTTTTCTAATTACTCTGGATGATTCCAAAAATTTCAACATATTCTGTGCCCACTTGGAGCTCAGAGGCAAATTATAAGTAGTAAGATCTTTTTCTTAGGTATGAATAGGAAGTAAAGCTACGACCTCAGAATTTATTTAGATTCTCCTTCAAAGTTTTCTATAAAGCACCTAAACAAGGAGTTTTTAAAGCATAAAATGACTTATATCAGCCTGTACCAAAATCAGAGCCAAGATTTGCAACATTTTCCAAATGAACAGGAGGATTTGGGGATATAATAATGCATAGCACAAGATACAGTCTGCAAAACAATTTTTCAAAAAGTAAAGGATTATAGAATAATATGCATAGGAATTTCATAATAATCTGCCATAGTGCTTTGGCATCAATAAAAAAGCCATGATATTCAAATAAGTTAGCTCAGAGTGCAGACTTAGAGAAGACTGGACCCTGTTACCTTGGCAACCTGATTTTAGATTCTCTAGGTGAGTGTTAATGTAGGCTCCTGTCTTGTGAATGTATACAAGCACATAATTAGATGCCTAGATTGCTGAGACAGCATGTGAGAAGTGCAAGTGTATTTGGGGAAACATCTCCCTAAATCTAAATCATCCATTGATTATGAATCAATGCCATGGTTACTATTTCAAATTATTTTCTATGAAGATTTGGATTTTTTTGCTTTCATGTTGGATCTATAATATTCCTTTTGGAGACTGTAATTGAATTGCATAAAATCTGACCATACCAAGAGTTCTCTTATTTATAAAGTGAAGAGGTTGGAATAGCTCATGTTCCAGCATCCTAATTAGTGAGGTTAATAAGATGGATGCTGTTAATCTGGGATTCCAGCTGTGGTTTGAAGAATGCTTTCTTATTCTTCCTTCAGAGATTGAAGGAATGATCAATCTTCTCTCAGTCATTTGGAATATTTTTAAGGTACTGTGAGATGCCTATTCAAATTTGCTTATGCTAAAAAAATAGGGCATTTCATGCTGGGATGCAGCCCATGGAAGAGTGCTTGCCTAGTATGCACGAGATCCTGAGTTTATGCTTCTGCCCTGGAGCTTAAACTCAGGACCTCGTGCATGCTAGGCAAGCCTCATATAAAAGGGGGACATTCATTAAAAAAAATGTTAGTGCATGGCAAGGGAATGGTACTATGTCTTATAATGGTTGGATTAGAACTGGAGAGTCCCTGGCAGCTTTGCACCTTTGCACCCTCTCAGTCTCTATTTCTCATTACCATCACCATTGGCATTTCCAACACTTCTTTGCTCTCCTCTCTATATTTGCTTCTTTTTTTTTTCCTATGGCAGCAGCTTTCTTTCCACTACATGTATATGGGCCCAATGGGGCTGACCCCTGGTCAGATCTATGTCACATCCCAGTTCAAGTACCAGAAGATATTTTCCAGGAAAATAATTTCCAAAATAGTCCTTATGAAATCCAGAACTCTGGATTCCATGTGTCATAGATAAAAGGAGTTCTATGATCAGGTTTCCTTGCTGCCAACATTCCTGGGATCCAGGGACCAACAGGACACTCCAACTACTTTGTAGGACCCATGGTGCATCCATGGCACTCTCCAAACCACTCATCTCTGCTCAGACATTGTTCTTCTCTTGCCTGAGGTAAAGTCAGTCCACTCAAAGTAGAACAGCCTGAAATCAATGAACTCTGGCAGTATCTACCGACCATGGCAGGAGCTCCCTAAAAGGATATTCAAATGTCAATGTGATCTCACAAGATCCTGGTTCCAATTACAGCAGAATCATAGCCATGCTAAAGAATATATATTAAGCACCCCTAATTCAAAACATCATTAACACACCTTATTCTAAAATGTGACTTCGTCAGCGCACTATTTTGGACAAACATACCTGTGTTAAAAAAAAAATGGTAAGAATATAAGCTATCAACTCCTAAGGACATCTAGATTATTTTAAATACTCATGAGTATTTCTCATGGGTTAAAGTATTTCTACAGGGTTTCTACAGAAAAGGATGGAATTGGAGAATATCATGCTAAGTGAGATAAACCAATCCCAAAACAACAAAGGCCAAATATTTTCCCTGATAAGTGGATGATGATATAGAATTAGTTTGGGTGGGGGTAGCGGGTGAGAGAAGAATGGAGAAACTTTAGATTTAAGTAGAGGGAAATGAGAGGGAAGAGGGGGTGGGGTTACAAAAAATGGTGGAATGAGACAGACATCATTACCTTATGTACATATATGATCACATGAATGGTATGAATCTACATCATGCACAAAGAAATGAAAAGTTGTATGCCATTTGTGTGCAATGAATCAAAATTCAGTCTGTAAAAATAAAAAAAAATTAAAATTAAAAATAAAGAAATGAAACTTCATGAATGAACTCAACTGCCTATAGCACCAAAGAGGGTGATTCACAGGAAAAAAGCCTCCTCATAATCTATCCCTTATGGTGAAAGAAGGTGGTTCTCCCTTCTCATCTCTTATCCAGGCTTTATTTGAGTGTCACTCAATGACAGATATTAAACCAAATCCCTGTTAGCAGGTAGGTCTGAGTCACAGACCCATGCAACCTACTTATGAGGTAAAGGCATGATCAAACCCCACTTGAAAGTACTGCTTCAGCTGGATGATAAAGTGCTGCTATGAATCTCTACCTTATGACTTACCAATTTGGACAGGCAGCCCAGGTTGTATAATTACCTGATATTTCACAGAAGTTCAAAATACCAAAATCCAGTGGCAAACCAGGAGCTGCTTTGCAACAGATATTTGTAGGAGAAATCATTTTCTTTAATGCTGATGGAACTTCACTGTGGTTTCTTATTGGAATTTACCAGAGGGTCAATAGAGCATCTGCAACTGCCATCAACATTTCTACCACCATTATATTCACTGGGTGATAGAGGCAAAGGGGAAGATCAACTTGCACTCCAGAGTAGAATAGCTGCAGGGTTTTCTTAAAAAACAAGAACATAATCTTAAGAATCACAAGCAAATATGATCAGTAATTTATGTCATTCCACCATGCTTGAAAATTTTCACAAAATACCAAGTGTCCTGGGAAAGTAATAATTTGCCAAAACTTTTTTTCAGAAAAATTGAACAGCTCCAAGAGAAAAAATATCATCATTAAAGCAATGGAATAATTTGTTTAATTTTTTTCAATTAATTTAAAAATCAACCCAGAAATTTTATACTTGTTTCATCAAACCTAATAGATTCTATTCATATTTTTAAATCATGTTTTATATTTTCAAATACAAATAAGGAATATTATAGTTCATACATCCAATAATAGTCTTTATATGAAAACTAGAGTATTGCATGAAACAATAATTATAGAGTAGCATCACTTATCATACTACAAAACACATAAGTAAAACACTAATAATCAGACTTCATCAATGTGGCAATGATACACTAGTTAAGCAATGATAATCCAATAAAAAATGTATTAATAAAATATTCTTGGATGGCAAAGGTATATGGTATTTCTGAAATCAGTGATATTTTCCATTGACTGGCATGGGTAGCTGGGAATGGAGCAATCTGGGTTAGAACTTCATTTCCCAGTCCTCCTTGGAATTAAATATGGCCAAATATTTTTCTGTGAAATATGAGAGAACATGGTCAGACTAAAGCCTGTAGAAAATGAGCCCATTCTTCCTCTGGGTATAATGAGCACCCAGCTGGATTCATAGCCATGAGGATGGTGAAACAAAGCCAGATTCAAAACACCAAATTCCCCAAAGGATTTAATAGAGCATAGGTTTCTGCTAATCTGGACCTCTTGTACTTTTTCTGTGATAGAAGAAATTTATTAGTGCTGATAAATATGCCTGTGTGTAGGCATGCAAACACCTATATCACTTCCTGTATTTTCTAAAAGTATTTTAAAATTACTTAGCTCCATATATATTTTAAGTTGCAATGTAAGATTTTTTACCACAAAATTAATGTTTTCAAAATAAGTTTTCTGGTTTTTTATAGATAGTAGATTGACTTTCGTTACCATTTTTAATTAACATTTTGGCTCTGAATATTTTATTGGTGGTGGTTAATTTGGCATGTCAACTTGATTGGGCCAGGCGGTGCTCACATTGAACTCTGTTTCTGGGTGTGTTAGTAATTACGTTTTCAGATGAGGTTTCCGTTGCCCTCCCCAATGTGGTTAGGAACCATCCAGATCATGGAGGGATTACATAGAATAAAGCACACAGGAAGGAGACATTCACCCACCTTTCCTTTATGCCTGTTTGTTTGAGCCTGGACTTCTCATTTCATCCCACCTTTCTTCTCCTGGGTGGAAGTATAACACTGGGTTTCTAGGGTCTCCAGCTCACAGATTGCAGGGCTTCTCAGCATTCATAGTCATGTAAGCCAATCATGTCTACACAGATATATCTTTATCTATCTATAATACCTATCTGTATATACAGATAGATGATAGATAGATAGATAGATAGATAGATAGATAGATAGATGAAAGATAGATAGATTCATACATAGATTGACTCTTTTGAATGTCTATCTTCTCTGAAGAACCAACTAGGGCTGGGAGTGTAGCTCAGAGGCAGAGCACTTGCCTAGCATGTGTGAGGCACTGGGTTCCATTCTTAGCACCACATATAAATGAAACAAATAAAATAAAGGCATGCTGTCTATCTACAACTAAAAAAAATAAGAAAAAGAAATAGAACCCCAACCAGTACTGATAGATAGGATGGATGGAAGGGAAGTAGGGAGAGAATCTGATGGAGAGAGAAACAGAAAGATCTAATAGCAGGAGCTTTGCCCACAGTTTTGTGAAGGAGTAAAACTTCATCATTTCTCCGTACTCACCAACCCCTTGCTGTCTTGGGTCTCCTTAACAGCTATGAACTCTGGCATTGCCCCTTTGTTGGTGCCTGGATGATTTATGCCTAAGGGCAGTGCAACCTGGAAAGATTCTTTACCTGAAATATAAATACTACCCTTCCTTTATAAAGTGAGAAAAAACACAATTTTGACAGGGTAGTGTTTATGAGGAATTGGATGACAATAGGCATTTTCAGCAAGATCACGTTTAGAAAAATGTTCATCTGGAAGTTGAGTATCTGGAAATGGATTCCATGTAAACCAGGCATTTCTCTATAAACTCTGGAAAACCTTATGTGTGATCCTCAGGGTATAAATTTCTCAGTGTGAAGACTGACTTCTGAACTCAGTCAGTGTTTCAAATAATAGAGTCTGTGGAGCTCATAGGATATTTATTTTAAAAAAAATAAAACCTGATTAATAACTTGGGAGGTAGGGCCACAGAATCAGGTTTAAAGGTCTCCAGGTGATCCTGGTACAGATGGTCTCTACCTCCAGGTTATTCTTTTGGAAATACTGACATAGTTTTTAAAAAATAGGTGATAAATAAATACAACTTCAATTTTTTTTTTTCTATTCTCAACACATGTAAGAGGAGATCAAGTTCACAACTACCCAAAATATTTTTCAGGTCTTTTTCCTCTCCAACTCTGTGAGACTTGACATTCCCTGTTCATTTCAAGGACCACTGTAATCAATCATCATCCCCAAACAAAAAACCCACCCCAGCCTCCACTCTTGACCATGTTGAGACATTGTCACAAATGCTTAAGAATCAGGATGCCAAGAGATTTGCCTTCAAGGGCAGACATCAGGCAGATGCCATGGCACAAAAAATGTTAGATTCGATGTTTTTCTCCTAGCTTCAGAAGACTCACTGATGGGGAAGCAGCCTCATGGAAAAGGTAGTCAAGAGATCTAAAGTGACTTATACGTAAAATTAATGTATGTCATGTCATAGCCTTACTCCAGGCTCATAGTACTCCCTGGAACTTAGGAGAGAGGATGGTTTTTGTTCTTAGTCAAGCAATAAGCCTTGACTTCCTTGGTTTTCATGAGAGCAATGTGCAGAGAGAAATAGAGGTAAATTCAGTTTGGAAAGTAGATTCACAATATCTGAATTAACAGAGCTTCCTTCTGAAGAACAAAATAGATATGGAAAGTATGGTATTCTGGTTTCTCTGGAAATGCATTGTGCAAGATACAGTGTGGGACAGAAGAGGTTTATTAGGGCCAAAAGCAAGATTGGGCAAATGGAGAAATAGAAAATATTTCCATAGAGGTCTGGCAAAGTCTTGGCCAATCCTAGGCCAACGCTACTAGGTCCTCTGGGTGTAAATGCATGAACAAGGCAACCTGCCTTTGGATGAAATGGCTCAGTATGTATACCACACCTCTCAGTCCCCAAATATGGACTGCCCTGGGAAAGACATGACCTCTCCGGAGTTGAGGCAGGCTCTGTGAATGAGCTGACAGATGAAGACTGCCTGCTGATCACACTCCCCTCAATTTGGGAACAAAACTTTCTATGAAAGGGGATCTGAAATATGCATTTTCAAGTCTGTCTTGTAAAAGAAGAGTGAGATAAAGAGAGGTGAGAGAGAAAAATAAGCAAATTTTTTTTCAGTATTGGGGATTAAACCCAGGAGTACCCTACCACTGAGATATATCCCCAGCCCTTTGGTTTTTGTTTGTTTGTTTTTGAGGCAAGGCCTCACTAAGTTGCCCAGGCTGGCCTTAAACTTGTGGTCCTCCTGCCCAAGTCTCCTGAGTTATTGGATTATAGGCATGTGCTTCCATGCCCAGCAGTGGATTTTAAAATCGGAGAGAAAGGAGGAGTTTTGAGAATGGAACTGTTTTGTAAATGAGAAGAGTAGCTATTATGCTAGAATGCATTCAGTTTGGGGCAGGTGGATGGTGAAAGAAACTTCCAAGACATTCTGTCTTACCAATTAAATCTCCTATCACTGTTCCTTAAAAATAATTGTTTTTTCCTGAATATGTGTGTCCCCCAAAACTTATGCATTGAAACAGTGTCCCATCCATGTGACAGTATTAAAAAGTAGGGTCTTTATGAGATAATGAAGCTTAGTTGAGGTCCTGGGATTGGAGTCCCACTAGATGGGATTAGTGACCTGGTGAGACCAGTGAGAGAGTTTGCCTCCCTTCTGTGCTCTCTGCCATGTGAGGAGACAAGGAGAATATAGCAGTTTTCAATCAGGAAGAAGGACCTCACTGACCACGATGAGGGTGGCACCATGATCTTGAACTTCCAGCCTCCATGACCATAAGAAATAGATTTCCGTTGTATGTCAGATACCCAGTTTATGGTATTTTTGTTAAAACAGCCTGTATTAAGAGAAAATCTAATAGACATTTAAATCCCTTTGCAGTTCTTGTATCTGTAATACTGGGCCTAAGTTGAAGTCAAGCTTTCTATGGGTAACAAGATGACTGTCACTCATTTGCTTAAAACCATCAGGGACTTTCCATGGTCCTTCAAATATAAATTTCCTGAGATGGAAAATAAGATGATGCCTTTGGTTGGGTCCTTTGGTCTATTCTCTTCCCCTTCCCTCCTAATCTACAGTCAAGCCTTAATGAATGCCTCACTGGTATTCTCTCTCCCTGCCATCTTTATTATTGTTATTATTTATTTTTATTTTATTTATTTTTTTATTTTTACAGACTTCAAGTTGATTCCTTGTGCACATATGGGGTACAAATTTTCGTTTCTATGGTTGTGCATGATGTAGATTCATATCATTCTTGTTAGTCGCAGAGGTACATAGGGTAATGGTGTCTGTCTCATTCCACCATTTTTCATACCCTGTCATCTTTTCGGACAAGCCTTTTCTTGCATCAGAATCACTTCTCTTGGCTTAGTTTCTCCCTCACCCAGGTTTCAGCTTAAACACCACTTCCTCAGGGAGCTTCCCCTGACCCCAAAACCCCTACTATTGTCTCCATCACCATGATGTTTTCCCCTTCCAAAACATTCATACTAGTCCATAGTATAAACTCATCTCCATTTCTCCATTCCCTGAGAGAAACTGCAATATTCGTGAGGGCGCACAAGCACCTCTTGGGCTCCTCGCCTCATCCTGGGAGCTCTCTGTGGGAAGGGCAGGCTTTCCCTGTTAAAGCCTCAGGGGAGTCTAAAGTGGGCAGCTGCAATCTAAAAGGGACTTAATTATTATTACTTCAGCTGCAATTGGAATATTACTGTAATGACGATAATGATAGTTAACAATTTAGCGATTCTTACTATGCACCAAGCACAGTAAAGCACTTTACATATTTTAATCCTCACAATTAAGGGATGAGAGAGAGAATCATTGTATATATGTTTTTCAGTGCAGGAGCTGAAGAACAGGGAGGCTATATTACAACCAAAGATATGAACCCAGGTGATCTGGCTCCCCATCCAGTACTCTGAAGTCATTTTCCATTTCACCACTTTTGTGTTTGAGTTTGACCTCTGTAATAACAATACAAAGAGGAACTTAATAGGATTTTCCTTTAAATTAGCACAATGGAAGGTAGGTATTTCACTGTTTTTCTTGCTGAAAGTGTACTTTCTCACCTACCAGGTATTTGAATGAGCATTTAGTGATTACTCTGGTCAGCCGTAAGCTGTCTTCCTCCTCTCCTTCACAAGGAAATTTCAGGAATACGGATGAGGTCAGAGTGTCATTTCAGGTAATAGGAAATGACTAAAGGCATGGTCTGTCACAGGGATCAACTTGGGTTCAACTCTAGCTTATTTTGGGGCAGAGAGCTTTTGAAACTATTTCCTCACTTGTTAATGGAGATAGTACCTTACTTACAAGGTCATCCTTAAATATAATAAAGCACAGTATTTGTTATTGAATGCGTAAATGACAGGGGAAAAAATGTTCATTTTATTCCTCAGTCATCATTCAAAACTTTTCCATGTTCCCTGCTGTACCAACTTAGAACTTCTTGTTGTAAGCCAATAGTATCTAGTTCAATTTATTTACAAATGGGTGGGTAATGAAATTTGGCCATAATCTATCCCTATTACCACTATGGTTCCATAGGCTTTTTTTTTTTTTTTGGTGGTGCTGGGGATTGAACCCTGGGCCTTGTGCTTGCAAGGCAAGCACTCTGCCAACTGAGCTATATCCCCAGCCCCTCCATAGGCTTATGTTCAAGGTTATAGTAACTATCTGTTACATTGCTAATATTGCCTAAAGAAAAAGTAACCAAGGTTGGTGTCATGCTGCCAATGACTCACACCTGATTGGATGCTAACGTGTGGAATTTTAGAGTCTTACCAATATTTTCAAAAATATTTAAATACACTTTTTCCATGGCTGTCGTGTTGTTTCCTCAATTATCATCTAGTCCACTGCTAATCAGGAAAGTTCTCTTTCCAGCTGAACCATGACAGGTGCTCCAAGTCCTTTCCAAGCAGCCAATCAACTGACTGGATATTGACTGAGAATTACTGATCATTTCAGGAATGAGAAATCAGAAAAGTTATAAAGCTTTATAAGAGAGGTTAGGCATTACATTTGCTTTGAATTATAAAGGCAATATTGATTAAGAAAATAATTCATCTCAACATTCTGATCCCAACTTGTCCTTCATGTAACATTAATGTTTTAAAACATGTCATCCAACTGGGAGGGACTGTGCCTATGTATGTGATCCCAGCACAGGGGGATCTGAGGCAGAAGGATCACTTGAGACCGGAAGTTCAAGACCAGTTCAGGCAACATAGTGAAACTGTCTCAAAAACAAATAAATAAACAAATAAATAAAACATATCATCTTCTTTTCTGTTTCCCCATTGATATCACCCCCAAAAAAGGAAGTAATATAGACTTTTTTATTCAATTGCTATTTAGATGTTCTCACCTTATCTAAGTTAATTTCATTTTTCATCTCCACCCCATACAAGAGATGATTGTTACAAAAAATGGGCAACCAAAGGGATATATATATATATATCACATATGATATATCATATATGATATCACATATGTGATATATACATATATCATATATCATATATATGTTTGTGTGTGTCTTGCTTCCACTGATTTCTAATGAACTTTCAGGAACCCAGCTCACATTCCTAACCATCAAATATGGGAAGTAGTAGAGAGAAGAAAAGAAGAAAAGTAAGTAGACAAAAAGACATTGTGAAGGATAGAACCTGGAGTTTTATTCCTATGCTTCTTAGTATTCTAAGGGTCTCACATTTTTTCTGAAAAGTTGATGAAGGCTTTTGACCTCTCCTCCAAAAAAGACATATAATTATTCAAATGGTAATTATCTTATCCTTATACTATTATGTTGGCTTCAACTCCAAAGGGAGTCTCAATGTTAAAATTTAAATATATAACAAGGACTGGTAAAGTACATTTTCATATGGTACTTTCTTATAAATACATTGTCCATTACACCAGAATTGGAGTATATTTCCATACTCTTAATCTGATTTTATTTTTAACTGTGTGCTTTATATGGAGTTATCCACCATCCCCCTCCATCAGCCACCAGAATTAGCTATTAGACAGGATTCTTTAAAAGTTCTTTATTTCCCCAGGTTTTGACCCTCAGGGAGGCATCTGGATCAAAAGGAATGTTTACTTTAAATGTTTTGGGTGGCAATAATGGATCTTTGTTGTTTTTATTGTTGTGGTTTTTGTCTGCATATTTGATGAATGATTCATTGACGGGAACCCACCTTTTCCTTTTAGAAAGCATTCTGATAAAAATGATAGAGTCCTCTACACTGCCTTGGGGAAATAATGGGCATGTCATCCATGGTAGGCCAATCAAATGTTATCTCTTTGAAATGTGAAAATGAAGAGGTGAGTCAAAAAAGCAGAGAACACTCAGACCTGGTTTATTTCTTTGCATCATTCTTTGTATCATTCCTGCTTCTGCTATCTCCACCAGTGCTCTCATGTCTGTAGACTCACCTAATCCATTAGATGTCCTGCCTGTTCAAGAGCTCAGAGGCATCCTGCCAATAAACCCTCCTGTGCTCAGGTGGGCAGAATCAGTTTCTAATAAGGATACCTCAAATAAGGGTGCTAAACGATACCATTCTTCTTTATAAATTTCCCTCCCAAAGTATCATTTCCACTTCCATCAATAGTACCTGAAGATATTAAGGTAGATTTCTAAAAAAATAAAACATAGGAACTGGCATAGTTTCCATTTGAATTTTCTTGATCAGAAACATCATTCTTTAGTCATTTCATTAAAACCAAATGATTCTGGACTTGCACTTATTATCAGAGTAAATAAATGAAATCTCACCTTAAAGTTGGAAATTATTTTGTGATGGGGTCATAGCTCCCCTGGCACATGCAAATGTCTTTATTATGCTTTGCAGAGATTTCTTTTTTAGCAGTATGCTAAAATTTTGAAGTCAAAATTTTGAAACTTGTCCCATCTCTCCAGCAAGTGATCATCATTTAAATGTTTTTGTTAATAAACATCCAATTTATTGCAATGATTTGCAGATGCAATTTTGGCTTTCTCCATCTCTACCTTTATTCAACTGCATATAACAGCAATGAATACCTGAGTATAAAAATGTACGTATCATTTTAAATGGTAATTAGGAAGCAAATCGCCTGTGATCTTATGGGAAGATTGTTAGGGTCTATTGGACTTGAATAACCCCATTTACATTTAGAGTTAAATTTAAGTTAACAGAACAAAGGCTGAGCTCAAAGAAAATGCGGAGAGTGAACTGTGATTATGAGACAGTTCCTGACACGGAAGCTGGAGGCATATGTTAAGAACTGATTAAAGTATTTCTTTACTTGGGCATGGAGACAGAGAAGGATGCACAAGTGCTCTAAGCTTTAATCAGAACCCTTGTACTGGTGATGGGGGAGTCTCCAGCAGTAATGAAACTTAAAGAGAACACCTCAAAACAGAACAAATGCTGTTCAATAAAGGGAGTGGGTGCTTTGATTAGGCAAAGGAACCAGGTATGCTCTAATGACTGTTGCTACACTTGACTATATAACTTTGAAATGTTGGCGATATTCAGGCAGGGGAGGATATTCTACTTCAGTTCACAAATTCGAGCTTCAGAATGAATTATCCACTATGATTATTCTATTAGAAGTATTACCAGGAAGATGACAGAATAGAGTGGAAAATGTATGATGGATGATCAGATGCAAATTTCTGAAGGCAAAAAATACTCAAGAAATATTTCTTCCTCTTTCATATCATCCTGCATATGTAAACCAACTAAGCAAAAAACAGAAAATATCAATTGACATTTATTATTAAGTGTTGTCCAAGAAACCGGAGATAGGGTTTTGAAGAGAGTCTAACTGCTTTTCCTCTCTAGAACAGAGAGGGATATTTAAAGTAATACATGTGTGCGAGGGAGGTATTTCAGGGTGTAATTTAATTTCATGCACTAAGATTATTAGTGCATGAAAGAGGGCAGATGCAACATATTTTAAATAAGTTCTTCTGAACACAATATTTGAATAGATTCTGAGTTTAGAAAATTAGTGAGGATCTCCTGGACAAGGGAAAAATAAGTCAAACTGCTCAGGGATGGGAATGAGTTTCTCGTTGTTGAAGGTGAAGATCAAGATCTATGCTTCTAAGGTTAAGCAGAAGTAGGGGAGAGAAGTAAGTGACCATGGAGAGGAAGTTTTAGGAGCTGACCCAATAGGGTCTGACAAATCATGATTTTTTTTTCTTTTTCATTTTTTAATTTTTTCTAATTAGTTACACCTGACAACAGAATGCATCTTGACACATCATACCCAAATGGAGTACAACCTCTCATTCTTCTGGTTCTACATGATGTGGAATCACACTAGCCATGTAATCATATATGCACATAGAATGATAATATTCTATTCATTCTTTTATCCTTCCTACCCCAAGAACCCCTACCCTTCCTTCACTCCCCTATGCTTAATCCAAAGTACCTCTATTTTCCCTAGCACTCCCCTATTGTGAATTACCATCTGCAAATCAGAGAAAACATTCTGCCTTTAATTCTTCGGGATTGGCTTATTTCACTTAGCATGATAATCTCCAGCTTCATCCATTTACTGGCAAACACCACAATTTTATTTTCCTTTAAGGCTGAGTAATATTCCATTGTGTATATAAACCACATTTTCTTTATCCATTCGTATGTTGAAGAGCATCTAGGTTGGTTCCATAGTTAAGTTATTGTGAATTGAGCAGTTATAAACATTGATGTGTCTACAGCACTGTAGTATGCTGATTTTAAATCCTTTGGGTATAAACTGAGGAGTGGGAGAGCTAGGTCAAATGGTGGTTCAATTCCAAGTTTTCTGAGGAATCTCTATACTGCTTGCTATAGTAGGTGTACCAATCTGAGCCCCACTAGCAATGTCTGAGGGTACCTTTTCCCCCACATCCTCATGGACATTCGTTGTTACTTGTATTCTTTATAATTGCCATTCTGACTGGGGTGAGAAGAAATCTTAGAGTAGTTTCAATTTGCATTTATCTAATTTGTAAAGATGTTGAATATTTTTTCATATATTTGTGGATCTATTATTTTTCTTCTTCTGAGAAGTATCTGTTCAGTTCCGTCGCTCATTTATTGATTGGGTTATTTGTTTTTTGGTTGTTAAGTTTTTTGTATTTTTTTTATATATCCTAGAGATGAGTGCTCTATCTGAGGTACATGTGGTAAAGATTTTCTCCCATTCTGTAGGCTCTCTCTTCACGTTTTTGATTGTTTCTTTTGCTGACAAGAAGCTTTTTAGTTTGAATGCATCCCATTTGTTGATTTTTGGTTTTACTTTTGGGGCTTTAGGAGTCTTGTTAAGGAAGTCAGGTCCCAAGCTGACGTGAGGCACAGGGTCTGTTGTAGTACCTAAGTCTCTGATCCACTTTGGGTTGAGTTTTGTGAAGGGTGAGAAATAGAGGTTTGATTTCGTTTTGCTACATATGGATTTCAGTTTTTCCCAGCACCATTTGTTAAATATGCTACCTTTTCTCCAATGTATGTTTGTGGCGCCTTTGTCTAGTGCAAATCATGATTTTGAATTATAAAAGTATCTTGACAAAATGACAGTCATTTGAGTCTTTTGTTCAGAGTTGTGGTCAGGGATTTCCTTGTTTTCTACTGCTTGTCCATTCGGAAACTCAAGAGCTGGTTAGTATCTGCCTTGTTTATTGCTTATTTACCTGGTATCAAACATGGTATATAGTGCCTGCATTAGGCATCCAAAGAGTCAGATCAGATGATTCCAAACATTAGCAAAATTTCACGATCCAACTAAAGTTGGCAAAACAGGAGTAAAAACATTAAAGTGATTAGAATTTAGAATCAAAGATGTATTTATGGTTAAATGCACGATTAGGTTAGTACCCTACTTCCCACCTGGGCAAGAGACTTCCTCATTTTCATATAAGAAATCAAGTAAGGTGCAAATTCTATTATTTCAGGTAGTGCTTTGGTAAACTGTCCTTCAGATGCAGTGCTTATGTTAATTAGAGAGCAGCAGGGGAACATTGGAATTTCAAAGATATTTTGCTGCTTTATAGCACCATATTCATTAAATTGAATATTTGGCACATTTCTCTTTATGATAATTGTCCCAGCTTTTACTTTAGGCAGCCTACTCAATGAAAGTGAAAGGATTAGGGATCTACTTGCAATCTGTAGGCAAATAATATATATAAATATGAATGAATTTATATTTTTCTAGTCAATATAAACAATCTTTAATCAAAATAAAACTATTATTACTAGGAAATATTATTTACATTGCACTGTCTAAATGTTAGGGAAATTTTTTTCATAATTTTCAGTAGTTCTGTCTGTCATTTTGTCTTCCTGAGACTTTCCTAATTTGCATCCCAGTAAATTCATATTTATACTTTAAAACCCAGGCCCAGATTAAATATTCATCAATACGATCACACTGGGAAAATTAATTACTCATCTTTTATGTTCTCACAGCCCTTAGTTTGGAGAACTTATTACATCTTCCTGAGTTCCTCTCTTCCCAAGCCCTTCACCTCCAGTGCTTGAACACTTGCCTGGAGAGTGGGCTCAAGTGTATCCTCTCCATATGCTCAGATCTTAGCCAGGTCAGGTGGATGGTGTGCCCTTGTAAATAGCAACTCAGCAGAGCATAGTAGGAAACATGATTGACAGGTAGTCCCTGTTATCAACTTATATTATAGTTGAAAACATATTATAATATAATATTATATTATAGTTGAACTTATATTATAATTGAAAATAAAATAATGAGAAATCCAATGAGATCTCATATCTGGTCAGAGGACTTCAGAAAAGAGGAATCCTCATGAAGGAAGACAACTTGTAAGTAGTCTTCTATAGAAGGTAGGAGAGAATTAATAGTATCTGTGAAACTAGTGTAGTAATTGGTATCTACATGCTATGAAACTGAACTAACAAGAAGCTGCTTTGTCAATTGGGAGAATAACAACTGATAGGGAGGCCATCATTGTTCAATAATTTAAACTGGGCTTGGGACTGGAGTTGTGGCTCAGTGGTAAAGCACTTGTCTTGCACGGGTGAGGCCCTGGGTTCGATACTTAGCACTGCACATAAATAAATAAAACAAAAGATCTGAGAGACATTCCACCCCACCACCTCCCAACTCAGTTAGGGTTAGGTTAGGCTTCCCAGCTTCTTTGGAGGCTAGCGCGAACATTTTGAATTACCCCTGACAGAGTGGCGATCATCACTGGGAGAGGTGGCCTGCTTCCTGTGACACCTACAGGAAACTGGAGGCCCATTGACAGACAAGCTCATTGCAAACCTAATGACTATACTGTAGATAATAATTGATGTCTTCCTATTTGTTTACTGCAAACTGTTAATGTCCTTATAGGGTTTTTTTGGTGTAGGGCTGCATATTGTTTGTGTTGGGTCCTGTTGATATCGATCTTTCCCTCAAAGGAAAGGTACTGGAATCCTGCAGGGTCACAGTGAGCCTACAGGGGGGAAGCTGAAATAACTCAGTCTTCACTGGTAGAGGGGAATATGCAGAAATAATATGAAAAAACATGGGGAAAAAGTGTCCCTAACAAACCAAGATGCTATTTTGAAAGAATCCAATGACAGCGTGGCAGTAGAAATGACAGAAAAAGAGTTTAGAATCTACAAGATTAAAATGATCTGTAAAGCAAAAAATGAGATAAGAGAGCAAATGCAGGCAATGCATGATCACACCAATAAACAGTTAAAAGAGCAAATGCAGGAAGCAAAAGAGAACTTCAATAAAGAGATAGAGATTTTGAAAAAAAAAAAAAAACAGAAATACTTGAAATGAAAGGAACAATAGACCAAATTAAAAACTCAATAGAAAGCATCACCAACAAAATAGATCTCGTGGAAGACAGAATCTCAGACCATGAAGACAAAATATTTCATCTTGAAAATAAAGTTGACCAAACTGAGAAGATGGTAAGAAATCATGAACAGAAACTCCAAGAATTATAGGACAATATAAAAAGACCAAATTTAAGAAGTATTGGGATTGGAGAAGGCACAGAGATACAAACCAAAGGAATGAACAACCTGTTTAATGGAATAATATCAGAAAATTTTCCAAACCCAAAAGATCCATTGACACCAAAATTTTTTTTTTTTTTTAATTTTAAAAAAGGTATCTTCACAGAGTTTTTTGAGTGAAGAAATGGACACCCCAAGACCCTGGGTATACTTTCAACACATACTTTATCTTGAACTAAATAAATTAACTGAACACTAGTAGTTATTCTAAAGGTTGACTTATCTTATTGAATAAAAGCAACAAACCTCATGGACAGAAAGGTAGTTTCAGAATATAGCAGTAAGTAATTTCCAGCCATCTAACTCCTTTTCTTCTTTGCATGGCAACAGGCAATACTTGAGCAGCCTATGTATTGTCCAACTACCAAAGATTAAACAAAGGCTGGAGAAATCAACAAGTACACATTTATAAATACCTTCTTTTTGGCTAGATTGGGATTTGGAAAAGCACATGATCAGTTTGATGTCCACAGAGAACTTCCAGACTCTCTTTAGAGATGAAATACATACTTGCCAAAGAGGAACAAACAAGACAGCATTTATTTTGAAACAATTTTTGTGTATCAACCACATTGATAAAATTTCGGAGATAGAATATTTTCAGAAGAGGTGATATAGACTAGGTTTATAAAGAATGAGAGGATGAGATGTGGTTCCCTAGAATAATGAGGTGGGACTAGAATTAAGGGTAAAATCTTGCTATGGACATGTTATTATCTTCAGGATTAGAATAAACAGCATAGCAAGAATTTTGCTTTAAATTTTCTTTAATGGCATCAAGGAAAGAACTCATTGGTCTGAGGGTGTCACTTTTATATTCTCTAGAAGCACTTGATTTGGGGTAGAGACTGTTTAATTAAAAGGGAAGATTTAACCCAAATGTTTGAATTAACTATTTATGAAGTAAAGAGGGAAATTGTTTTCATGAATCTTTTCCACAAATTTTTATTTTCCTTTTTTTTTCCCCTCTGTTACATTTTTCTCTTTTTATTCTTCTCTTTCTCCCTTAATTCACTATCTAACTTGGTTTTCATTTCTCTAAAACAGTAACAACCATGAATAAATATTTATGCTCGCTATCAATCTCAGTTGGGTACATAATAAATGCATATCACATTACTCAAGCAAAAAAATTTCTTATGCTGTAACAAATTGGTAACTGAAAAGAAATTTGAGGGAAATTTATTTTTCTAGAAAATTTACTTTTTATTTTAATCTTCAGAAAATCCAGAGCTTTGGTTTAAATTCACCTCACTAAAGAGGCACCATGAATTCCCTTTACACTTGGCGCTTGACTCT
This sequence comes from Glaucomys volans, assembly GCA_020662805.1. Lineage (NCBI taxonomy): Eukaryota > Metazoa > Chordata > Mammalia > Rodentia > Sciuridae > Glaucomys > Glaucomys volans. The sequence goes on along the minus strand of JAJEJO010053041.1, from coordinate 58,785 downwards.
TTTCCATTAGGAGACTGAGCTGGTCACTGTAAAGCAGCAAGGAAAAGATTCTGATTTCCATAAAAATAGCAACTGGTCAAAGAGAAAGTCTGACATTGTTGCTATGGCATGTTGGTGAGAATCACAAGTCCCCCTTTCCATGGCCAGATGAGTCTATGCAGGCTGAAGACTGCCTGAAAGAGGTCTAAGTTCAGCACCTGCCCTTCTCCAGAGTACAGGGTCCTTTGTTCCTGGAAATAGCTCCCTAAAGTGGTCTGAACTTGCCTGAGATATCACAGCAGCCATGTTCCTTTCCTTCGTGAACAACACAAATGACTATGTTTATGAAAGAGTTTGAAATGGAAAAGCATTGGCCTCACTATCAAAACCTATGCAAGGAGGTGGGCAAAATTAGTTTAGGATCTAGAATACCTCAGAGGACTTGCTGAATTTAAAAAACTGGTTTAGAACTGCAGTACACAAAACTGGGGTATGGTACGAGGTACTGGAAATTTGTTCTTCCTGCTTATACTTTCTGATATATTAGTGAGTGTCATTACTAACTATTGCAATTTTATGTGTAAAGCACAGTGCCTAGGACTAAAAATCTTTTGCTGAGGGCTTCCAAAAATGTTTGAAATTTTACATAAAATTTACATATATGTTATAAGCTCAAAAGAATAAGATACAGATCCTAATGATTCAGAGAAGCCTTAATTCATTCACGGACTTGGGCACCTCTTGGGGCACATTTTCTGGATGTGAAAATGGCCATCAGTTACAGAGGGGATTTTGGTTTTATAGGGTACAATGAGGATGATGTGATTGTGTACTTGCAGTTTTGACTGTCAGGGGCTAGTTGTACAGGTTAAAACTTTAATTAAGGAGGGCAGTTGTAAAAAGGTTGACACTCATTGTCTGGGGAGATAAGAATCCAGATCCCAAGGGATGAGTACTCAAATCTTGCCCATTGTTATTTGTTGTGCCTCCATTTAGGACTAATTTGCCATGGGGGAAGCTCAAGGTTTTAGGGCTCAGCATTCAGTATCTGCCCCTTTCCCCCAGGGCCCATTGTTATCAGGAAAGGATCTGCTAGGAGGTTACTCCTTGGCTACTTTCCCCTCCCTCCTCCTTCCTCCCTCCTCCAGAGCCACATCTCTCTCCATTTTTCTTCAGGGGCTACCTTATAGAAATATTATTTTCCATAACTCTTCAGACATATATGAAACAGAAAAATTGAAATTAATCACTGTTTGATTAAATGTCCACAAATTATTAACAACTACCCTTCAGCTGCTCAATGTGATTCTTATACAGATATAAAGATAATAAAGTATAATAAAACCCAGTGAAATTATAATCATAAAAAATGAATTATGTTTCTTACAGAAACTCGGTTATAAAAATTACAAAACCTCTCTTTCACTTTAATGGATGTGCACATATATCTCAATATGTCTAACACAGCATGGAGCAGGGATTCCCAATATAAATGGAGTAGTGAATCCTTCAGTAAGGTAGACTAGGGGTACTAAAAATGGTCCCGCCATCATCTATTTGCATAGAAGTGCTTATAAGTGCTTTTTCTGTACCATGTCATGTATCCATTAACTTCTTTCCATTCACATGGCACTAGAATCCATGTAACCACTATTGATCATTTGAATCACTTCACATTTCTAGTAATAGTTCTTCTTGCCTCCAAGTGTGTATTTTATAAACCATCCCCACTGTAGTTGAGTGATCTGCCATAGTATTCTCTTATTCTTCCCTCCATTGGCTCCTAGTGCTTCAGAAAACAAACCAAAACCTTTATAACATGATAAAAAGTAACCTCCAGATAATGACTTCAGTTAACCAATGTCATAAGACTCATATTTCTCAACTGGAAGGTTTGTCTTCTCTTCCCCCTTTCCATGAATGAACACTTTACCTTCTAATAATATTGGATTTCTTGTAATTTCTTAAATAAACCATACGTTTTGTGTTCTTTTAGTTTTTACATTTTGTGTGCTTTCTACTGGAAATCTTTGAACATCTCTCATTTGCACACTGCAAAGTAAATAACACCTCTTCATCACTGAGGGTTTAACTTACAGATCACTTACTTGCTCCCCAAGATAAATTGGGAGGTCATTTCACCAGCTCCCAAGTCACTTTCTCCTCCCCTCCCACAACACTCCTCCCTACCACATAATGCTCCATTGACACACTCTCAAAGTGTATTCCTGGTCCTCCTTCATTTATCATTTTATTTTGATTTCCTTTTTGTCATTCCCTAGCTTTTGCTTCTATTTACCTCTTATGCATTCTCAAAAGGTCTTAATTCAAGTCCTCAGAGAAACCATCCAATACTTTTCCTTCCTATAATAATTTTTATACTCTGTACATATGATACATATTATTCATGTAATTATTAATCACTTACCATACAGTTTTCTCAAACATCATTGGGGTCCCTGTCAATTATGATTTTTTAGTTCTGATAAGAAGAATTATAGTATGAGAATAATTAGTGGCAAGTTCTTTGAGGATAAAAAACATATGCATCTCCTAGAGTAACTAGCAGAGTTCCTCACTTATTTTATTAGAGGTTTGATGAATGTTACTAACTGAATAAATAAATAGATATGTGAAGAAACTCATTAATGACTTTGTTGAATAAATATGAGTCACAAATGGGAAGGAGATATTTTACATCAATGGACAAAATGAATTGTGAAAAATTATTTTTTAAAACTGACTATAAGAAACTTCAGAAGAACAATAAGATTGTGATAAATGTGTCTGAGAGAAATCAGTGTTGATAATTTGCTGTGACTTCCTGACCAAAATAAAATTGACTTTGATGAGAATGTTATCAGGGAGAAATTATGGAATACAGCAGATCAGAGTTCTATGCATGTCTCCACATTCTCTTAGTTTGCACATTGCTAACGGGAATTTAGAGTCCTTTTTATCCAAAGTTGAAGGAATTAGCATATTGCAACATCTGCTGATAAGTTGTTATCTGATTTGCCAGTATTTTAATGCTGAACACAATATTGTAGTAATTGCCACCTGTTTTTGTATTTTCCATCAGTAATACACTGCTGTAACTTTTAGCCTCATGTTTTGTGAGGACTATAAATAGTATACTGCTGTGTGAAACAAACTAAGTGAAGTAATTAAAAAGCAATTAATTGGCATAATCTTGACAGGATAGGCAGATATGATGATTGCAGGTTAACGAATATCAATTCTTTTGTGTTCACACAAACTATGTTGAAAGTTCAAATTAAATGTATTTTAACTGATACATAAAAATTGTACATATAAATGGGATATCATGTGATATTTCAGTACACATGCACATTATGCAATGTGCAAATCAGGTTAAATATATCTACCAAATTTTTATTACTTTCTATGGTAAAAATATTCAAAAACAATTTGAACCTTTGAAATACATAATACATTATTGTTATCCATAGTTACTCAACTGTGCAATAGACACCAGGACTCCTTCATCCTACCTAACTTTACCTTAGCGTAAAAATACTTTCAAAAGCAATAAAAGTATTAATTAAGGTTTGAGAGAGATCATCAGAGTCTGTTGTACCACTTTATTCTATCCTGCTTGAAGTTGGTTTAATTTCCAGGTAACTTTAAAACAAACAAAAAAATTACATAAGTAGTAAGAAAGAGAAAACAGAAACAAAGTAATAAAAAGGAAAGGGGGTCAACAGGTTCTGGGCTCCACAATTTTTGGTATTTGTTTTGTTTTGCTTTCACTGCAGAAAAAATAATTGGCTGCCCGACTTGTTTATATTGCTGCCAATATTGTTGACACTAAGCATCATAGCACTCTGAAATTCAAAAATCAGCTTACTGGAGTCGTATCTAATACAGTGTAGTGGTCGATGTCCATAGCTGCCTACCAAATACACACGCAGTGTGCAGCTGCGGCTGGGAAGCAGTTGTGCATCTAGAAGTCACATTTCCCATTCTTTCCTGTATCTAGATGGGTTCATCCCAAAGAAAGACAAGCTATTTTGCTTTATTTAACTTTTGAAATTGAGTACTATTTCGTTTAATAAAATAGGATATGTCCACTATATTTTTGTCCATGCTTTATCTGATTGCCAGACCAAAACTTTCCAGACACTTGGAGACAGTAGAGCATTAAGATAGAAGGTCCTCAATACCCAAATTCCTAAATGGAGAAATGCTATCCACTGGCCAGGAACATCTGCATAAGAGTAAGGTGAATAAGAAATACATATAAAGTACGTGAGTGTGTGTGTGTGTGTGTGTGTACATGCACTTTGTAAGTACACAGATCTACACAAACACTACTGAATTGAGGTGGTGCATGGATTATAGTATCCAGAATTATTTTGTGGCCATTAACATTAGTATTGTTAATAGACATTCTAACTGGGGTGAGATGATATGTTAGGGTAGTTTTGATTTGGATTTCTCTTATTACTGGAGATGTTAAACATCTTTTCATTTATCTGCTGATTGCTTGTAGATCCTCTTCTCTGAAGTGTCTACTCATTTCCTTAGCCCATTTATTGATTGGATTATTTGTATTTTTGGTTTAAAGTTTTTTGTGTTCTTTATAAATTCTGGAGATTAGTACTATAACTGACGTGTGTGTGTGGCAAAGATTTTCTTCCACCCTGTAGGCTCTCTCTTCACATTGCTGATTGTTTCCTTTGCTGAGAAAAATCTTTTCAGTTTGAATCTATCCCAATTATTGATTCCTGCTTTTATTTCTTGTGCTTTGGGAGTCTTGTTAAGGAAGTCTGGTCCTAAGCCAATATGATGAAGATTTGTAGCTACTTTGTCTTCTATTAGGTGCAGGGTCTCTGGTCTAATTCCTAGGTCCTTGATCCATTTTGAGTTGAGTTGTGCAGGGTGAGAGATAGCAACAATAGGTGTTGGCGAGGATGTGGGAAAAAGGTACACTCATACATTGCTGGTGGGGTTGCAAATTAGTGCAGTTACTCTGGAAAGCAGTATAGAGATTCCTCAGAAAACTCAGAATGGAACCACCATTTGACCCAGCTATCCCACTCCTTGACCCATACCCAAAGGACTTAAAATCAGCATACTACAGTGAGGAGCCACATCAATGTTTATAGCAGTCCAATTCACTATAGCTAGATTGTGGAACCAACCTAGATGCCCTTCAATAGATGAATGGATAAAGAAACTGTAGTTTATATACACAATGGAATATTATTCAGCCATGAAGAAGAATAAAATTATGACATTTTCAGGTAAATGGATGGAGTTGGAGAATATCATGTTAAGTGAAATAAGCCAATCCCGAAAAACCAAGGCCGAATGATTTCTCTGATAAGTGGTCGATGACACATAATGAGGGTGGAGAGAGGTAAGGGAAGAATGGATAAGGGATGGATTGTATAGAGGAAAATGAGGGGTGGAGAGGGGGCAGGGAAGGAAAGATAATAGAATAAGACAAACATCATTACCCTATGTGTATGTATGAATATGCAAATTGTATGATTCTACTTTGTATACAACCAGAAAAACAAGAGTTGTGCTCCATTTGTGTACAATGAACTGAAATTAAAAAAAAAATAGTATTGAGATCTTAATGGTACCCTCTATTATAAACATATTATATTTGTTGCCAATTTTGATTGCACACTAAAAAGAAGTTTTGCCAACCACTCTTCTTGCATTAGCATTATTTTAAATCATTTTCCCAATCATCCAATTAACTTAAAATACTGTGATCTTTGACTCACCATCAGTTTGTTGCCAACCTGCAGAGGGAAGAACAGAGGGTTGGTGGGTGAGGAGCATGAACAAGATGGCGGCACTGCAGGATCCAGTGCACTAATGCTGCCTCCCTCATTCTTAAATTCTCTTCCTTCCTGCTCTTTGTCCTTTTCTTCCTCTTTTCCCTTAATCTGGCTGGAGTTGGGTCAGCTGAAAACATACTGACTAAAATAATTCCAGGATATAATGAGCCCTACAAACCAGGTAGAGATGCTTAGGTTATTTGGAATTAGGATGGAAAGTAAATTTGATTGTAACCCAAAAAAGCATCAAGTTTAAGTATCAAATTGTTCAAAGGGAGGTTCACTATATACCAAGTATCATAGCAGACACATCCCCCAAAAAGTTTAAAAGTTACTACCATGGACTCTATAAAAGTTGATGAAAGTGGAGAAAGGCTTCATAGAAATACTTTGACTTATTCATAGTTACATAAAACTGTATGCATGATTTAATTAAAAACTGAGTAAAATATAAGTGCTGAGGCATTTGTTCTATAAAATATAAATGAGTTACAGTCAAACGCTTCTTTCATTCTTTTCCATTTTTTTAATGACCTACATATTATAAACCAAAAATATGTATCTCTTGGAACCTAAGCTGAGTGGATAATAGTTTGGCCAATTTATGTGGCATTTTACAGCTAACTTTTAATTATGACTCAAGTAGCAGGCACAAAAGATTGAAGGCTCATGTATAGAGCCTCTGGCTATACCATAATATGTTCCTACAGAGAAAGTCAAACTTTGCTCAGAGAGAGAGAGACTCACAACGAATTACAGTTCACAGATTCAATCAGAAGAAAACAAACCTGAAACACTAACATTCTGAATAAAGATGATGCTAAGTGTCCTTTCAAGGCAGTGATGGGCACCAGATGTGGTGGGAACAAATTCTCCTCGTTAGCTGAACCTCCTCTTTCTAACTCACAAGAAATACTGATCTGCTGGGTATTCAAGATATTTTATGGTAAAGCTCTTCCTTATAAAAATTTTCATCAAAACTCCTCATTTGGATATTGGATCTATCATACATCACAGATGTCCATCTGAGAGACTCTAGGCTGCTACCCACAGAACATTCACTACAGCCGTCAATCAAATTGAGCTGCTGAGGCACGACCAAATACCAAAGCATTAGGACACCTGTCTACAATTTTTTTCTTGAATTATTTCTAAGCTCTGGCATCAGATTCAGTTTATCTCTGCCTGCCTCTTGGCCTTTGGCTAGTGGACCACCTTTGCTAAATTCAGGCAACTTTATAAGATGGTTCTTGTTTATGTTTTAGTCCACATTGGCCACACTTCCTCATGGTGAGGTTCAAGGAACTTTAACCCAGCCTCAGACTTTCCAAGGAGAATAATTTGAGCAATTCCGAATCTAAACTGGCCTAGGTAAAAAGAAAAGTTGGTACACTCCACATTTGAAGAAGACAAGGGAAGGTGTTGTGACTTTTCCAGCAAGACAAGATTCAGGACCTCCAACAGAGCCAACAGAACTCAATTTTTTCTCTGTATTGTATGTAGCTTTCCTCCATTTTGAACCCATTTGATCAACATATTTCCACATGGAGCATCCTAACACTTTCAGATTTATGGGTGATCCTTTTTGCAGTTAATCAACACAAGAATGAGTTCCAGAAAAATTCAAGAATTGAGATTCATTGAATTCATTAAGTTATGTTTTCATCCCACTGTAACCAGAAGGGAGAACCTGCTGACTTGACCAGGGCTGGGCTACATACTCAAAATCAGAGCCAGCAAACTGATAAGGAGATAAATGGTTCCAAAAATTAAGGTGAATGTGTTGTTATCAAAATAGGAAAGGTTGACGAGGAACCAACAAAAAAGTCACAGTAGCTCAGCACAGTGGTCGTGCCTGTAATCCCAGCAGCTCAGGAAGCTGAGGCAGGAGAACTGCAAGTTTGAAGACAGCTTCAGCAACTTGGTGAGATCCTAAGCAACTCAGTGAGATCCATCCTCAAAAAAAAAAAAAAAAAAAAGAAAGAAAGAAAGAAAATTGGTAGGGATGTGGTTCAGTGGTTTAGTGCCAGACTGAAAATTAAAAAAAAGAAGTAACAGAGTAACACTAAAATAAATTGAATGTCTTCGTATCCCCACAATGGCAATATCAGGTACACCTAACTACTCCTGTGATCCAAGCACTGTTTCTTCTCCGTAGTTGCTATCCTTGATCTCAAACAGAAATTGAGGCAATTGCAGAGATGACAAGCTGCAGTGACTTATAGATCTGTGTCACATGCAACCTTTTTCTGACAGTAGTCTCTTGGACTTGTGATGATTAATCAAGATCAAAACAGCATCCCTCAAGGGAAAAAGATGATTGTATAGTCAATCCCAGGAGAAGCAGTTCTACTTTAAACAGCCCAAATAATCACAGTGTAATTTTCCCAAATTCAAAGAACCTATCCATCAATAATGAGCTGAAACCAAGCTCTACCTGGGAAACTAACTGCAGAAAAGAAATTGATTTTTATTATTATTTTTTTTGGTTTTACATTAACATTAATTACTGTCCTTTGATTCCTCAGATGTTTTTCTGACAAGGACAGGATCTACTTGTGGCTAAAGGCCATTCATATTCATCTGTAATTAAGCTTGTCTTTGTCCTGGCTGCATATGAACTGATCAGAAGAGTCCAGTCACATTATTAGAAAATGTCCCACCTGACTCCAGAAGACTGATGTTGATATGGAGTGATCTCCTTATTTATTTTTTTTCAGAAGACATTTGACAAGCTTCAAGCACACTTTGGGAGAACTGGCTGGCTTCTAGTTAAGGGAGATGGAGACACAATCAAATGAATGGCATGAACCACTGTGACAGTTGTTAAAGTGCATAATATGTCAGCTTCAGGAGACCAGTGACCTTACCTTTCCTACCCATGGCTGCACTGAGGTATTGATGATAACAATGTTGGGCAAATAAGAAGCACGCAGAAATCTTGGTGCACAAAGAGGTTATATAATGAAAAAGAAAGCAAACTTTGGAAGCTGTACAAATTCTAAGTCATGTGGTGACAAATTAGCTGGAATTCAAATCCACCTACAATGAGGAAAATAAGTACATTAGACTGATCACATGACTAAAAGGTCAATGAATGCGCATGTTTGCAGAGTTCACTCTTTTTTTTTTCCATTCACTTTAATTAGCACAAGAGCAGGTATTATGTCTGAGGAGTATGAATTTGGGGATAAAGTTTAGAGTTAGAATCAAGGATTCCTTAACTTGCTAGCAGTGTGACTTTGGGGTAGGTGCATAAACTCACTATTTCAATTTCAACATATGAAAATCGCATTTTATGATAAATAAGCTGTTTAAAATAGGACTATTTGACTATGGAAACTTAGATAGCCAGATAGTGATATAAATTTTGTATCTATATAATATATAGTACTGTTAATAAGTTCTAAAAAATTCTGATTTTCAGGCAATTTTTTTTTTCTTTTTTACCGGGCATTGAACTCACGGGCACTTGGCCACCTGAGCCACGTCCCCGGCCCTATTTTGTATTGTTTGTAATTTAGATTCAGGGCCTCACTGAGAACTGCTTAACAACTTACTTTTGCTGAGGCTGGCTTTGAACTCACCATCCTCCTGCCTCAACCTCCCGAGCCACTGGGATTACAGGCATGTGCCACCCCACCCAGCTCAGCCAATTTTTTTTTAAATACAGTGTATTAAACAAAGTAGAGTTTTATCAAGCACTATCCCATGGTTAATTTATTAACTCTTACTTTAAATCAATGTCAGAGTTCAGCACATAAGCAAGTATTTCATGATCCCATATTCTTAGCAGGAATATAGGAAAAGTGTCAGAGAGAATTAAAATACAGGGACACATTGGTCATGAATTGCTACTTCTAAAGATACTTCATTTCAGTTGCTCAAAAGCTCCCTGTAGTATTTATCCACCCTCATGCTTCTTTGATATGAGGGTTACCTAAGCAAAGCAAAATTTCCTGCAAGTTTAGTGCAGTCATATAATTTCCACTAATATTTGTTAGTTTTGCCATGTATTTAAAATGGAATCTAGAAATTCTTAAATTTCTCATGTTTAAATTTCCGTAATTGTTCCAGCTTTCTGCTCTGAGGTGCTGCCTCCTCTTTCAGACTCCATTCACACTTTTCTTCTCCTTTGTCTTAGCTACTTGCCTCTTCCCATGTTTATTATGCCGAGCGATTAAGACCTGTATCCCTCATTTATTTGGGTTCGCATTTCTTTGCATTCCTGAAGATTGCTTCATGTGCTCACTGAGGGGAATGTACCCACACTTTACTCTTACACAGATTTTGATATTTAAGCCTTCCTTTGAACCCATATATATATATATATATGCACATATATATGTATATAAACACACACATTTATATATATAGTGAAAGAGATTTAACATGAATTATATCATCTACCTTCCACCTACTACATACACACACACACACACACACACTTTAAATGGTACATTCCATCTTAAAAAAAACGTGTTCCACTATTTGAAATGTATGTTTGTGGAGGGAAAGATGGAGGAGATGGTTCTTCCAAAATTCTGTGGTTGGAGATTGGAGAAAGGATGATCTGCTTCTTAGCACTCTCTCACCTTCAATGCCAGCACCTCCAGCAGCACTGGAGCCACAGAACTATGCTGTGCAAAAAGTAACCGCCATCTACTTGTGGGCATTATAGTGAAATTAAATAAAATTAAAAATTCAAGTCTTCAGTCTCACTACTCACATTTTACCTGTCTATTAGCCACATGCTAGGGCTACCAAATGGACAGTGCAAATTTTAAGACAATTTCATTTCTACACAAAGTTCTGTAGATAATCCTCAGGAGGAGTTGACTACAGAATTTGCAAACATGTGTTTTGAAAAGTGGAGCATTGCCTTGTGTCTTCCATGAGGCCTTGCATATAGAGGTGACTTAATAAACATGTGGCCTTTGTCCTACCTTTCACCCTATGTCTATTCTTATTCCAAATATTGAAGTTGAAATAATACATCAATATGTTGCATTGACATATTCTCATGATCATTCTTCTCTGCAAAAAATGATTTTTCTTCTCTGCAATGATAATATGTACTTGTGCCATTTTCATGATTTCTTTTAGATAATATTTTTTTGAACTTCAGTTTATAACCTATTCATATTTCATAAGGTTGGTTTATTAGGTAATAAGCAGCATTTTTTAAAAAATTAAAATTCCGTCAAAGAAAAATAAGAGTGCATCATGCATAGATAGGCTGAACATTGTTTTGTAATACCTCTGCTTTAGTTTTGCCACATTGAGTCATGAAATGCTTCCTTACAGTGGGTCATATTTAAAAATTTTTCAAAGCAATCATAGAAATATCCAACAGGGTTGGCACCACCACAAGTGTTAATGTAACATTTTGATTTTTCAGCTCTCAAAGAGAATGCAAAGTGTGTCTGTTTCCAAGGGATGAGAGTTTGAAAGCTTATGTTTCATATTACTAATCTAAGCATACACAAGTTATTTGTGAAAACAAATGAGGAAAGGCTACAAATCATGCCATTTTCTGAAGTCTTTACTACAAACATAAATTATTAAATTCATCAATAATCTCAAACATTACCAGATTACTCTGTGAAATTTAACTTGTGCTTTCCTAACACACAATAATATTTCATCTCATAGTACACTTTTAAAAATTTGTCTCTCTCTCTCTTTCTTGCTCTGATTCTTGCTCTTTCAATCTTTCTCACCCAGATAAGTAATGTGATTATACCATTAACCCAACACCATTATTAACTCATGTGATACCTCAATTGTATGCCACCAAAATTCACATTGTGTATTCCATAAGGAGGAAATGAAAACCAGCAAAGAGAGGAAGGACACTAAAGGAACAGCCAATCTTTTAACTAAGTCAAGTTAAAAAATAAAAATAAACCAAAATGACCAGGAATACAAATTATATCTCAATAATAACCCTGAATGTTAATGGCCTAAACTCATCAATCAATAGACAAACTGGCAGATTGGATTTTTTAAAAATACCCAACAATATGCTGCTTTCAAGAGACCCACCTCCTAGGAAAAGACATCCACAGACCAAAGATGAAAGGATGGGAAAAGACATACCACTCACATGGACTGCATAAACAAGCAGAGTTTTTCATCAGATGAAGTTGACTTCAAACCAAAGTTAGTCAGAAAGGATAAAAAAGCAACATTTCATACTGGTTAAGCCAATCATATGTCAACAAGACATAACAATCATAAATATTTATGCCCCAAACAAAGGAGCATCTACCTACATTAAACAAACCCTTCTCAATTTCAAGAATCAAATAGACCAAGACCACAACTCAGTAATATTGGGTGACTTTAACACACCTCTCACCATGGCATAGATCTACCAAACAAAAATTAAGCAAAGAGAATATAGAACTAAATAGTATGATCAATAATTAAGACTTAACAGACATACATAGAGTATCTTATCCATCAGTGAGCCAATGCACTTTCTTCTCAGTGATATGTGAATCCTTCTCTAAAGTAGACCAAATGTTATTCCACAAAGCAACTCTTAGGAAATACAAAAGGCTAGAGATACTACCCTGCATTCTATCAGATCATAACTGAATGAAACTAGAAGTCAATGATAGCATAAAAAATAGAAGCTACCCCAAAACCAGGAGACTACATTACAAGCTATTGAATGATGAATGGATGGCAGAAGAAATCAGGGAGGAAATAAAAAAAATACATAGAGGTAAATGAGAACACCAATACAACATACCAAAATCACTGGGACACCCATGGTGCTAAGAGGAAAGTTCATTGCATTGAGCTCATTCATTAAGAGAAAAAAAGTCAACAAAAAATGACCTAACATTACGTCTCAAAGGCCTAGAAAAAGAACAAATCAACACCAAAATCAGTAGAAGATAGGGAATAATTAAAATCAGAGTTGAAAGCAATGAAATCGAAACAAAATAAACAATTCAAAAAATTGACAAAATGAAAAAATAAAATAAAATTGATAAACCTTTAGCTATGCTAATGAAGAGAGAGAAAATTCAAATTACTAAAAAATTGTTATAAAAAGGAAGTATCACAATGGACACTACTGAAATACAGAAGATAATTAGAAACTATTTTGAAAATTTATAGTCCAATAAAGTAGAAAATCTTGAAGACATTGACAATTGTCTAGAGACATATGATCTATCCAAACTGAATCGGGAGGACATACATGATTTAAACAGATCAATTTCAAGCAATGGAATGGAAGATACCATCAAAAGCCTTCCGGACCAGAGGGATTCTCAAAGAAGAATTAATACCAATACACCTCAAAGTATTCCATGAAATGGAAAAGGAGACAACCCTTCCAAACTCATTCTATGAGGCTAGTATCACCCTGGTAACAAAACAAGTCAAAGACACATCAAGGAAAGAAAACTTCAGACCAATATTCTCAATGAACATAGACACAAAAATTCTCAACAAAATTCTGGCAAAGCACATTCAAACACATATTAAAAAGATAGTGCACCACAATCAAATGGAATTCATCCCAAGGATGCAAGTTTGGTTCAACATACGGAAATCAATAAATGCAATTCATCACATTAATAGACTTTAAGTTAAGAATCATATGATAATTTCAATAGATGCAGAGAAAGCATTTGACAAAATACAGCACCTCTTCATGTTCGAAGCACTAGAAAAAATAGGGAGAGTAGGAACATACCTCAAATTTGTAAAAGCTATCTATGCCAAGTTGAAGGCCAGTTTCATTCTAAATGGAGAAACATTGAAAGCATTTCCTCTAAAAACTGGAACAAGACAGGGTTGCTTCTTTCATCACTTCTATTCAACATAGTCCTTGAAACTCTTGACAGAGCAATTTGACAGTTGAAAGAAATTAAAGAGGAATGAATAGGAAAAGAAGAACTCAAATCATTACTCTTTGCCTATGATAATGACATGATTCTATATTGAGAAGATCCAAAAAATTCCACCAGAAAACATCTAGAACTCATAAATGAATTCAGCAAAGTAGTCAGATATAAAATCAATACCAATAAATCAAATGCATTTCTATACATCAGTGATGAATCCACTCAAAGAGAAATTAAGGAAACTACCCCATTCACAACAGCCTCCAAAAAAAGAAAAAAAACTTGGGACTCAATCTAACAAAAGAGGTGGAGGACCTCTACAATGAAAACTACAGACACTAAAGAAGGAAATTGAAGAAGACCTTAGAAGATGGAAAGATCTCCCATGCTCTTAGATAGGCAGAATTAATATTGTCAAAATGGCCATACTACCAAAAGTGTTATACAGTTCTAATGCAATTTCTATTACAATCCCAATGACATTATTCATGGAACTAGAAAAAGCAATCATGAAATTCATTTGTAAAAATAAGAAACCCAGAAGAGCCAAAGCAATCCTTAGTAAGAAGAGTGCAGCAAGTGGAATCACAGTACCAGGACCTAAACTATACTACCAAGCCATAGTAACAAAAATAACATGGTGTTGGCACCAAAATAGGAATGTGACCAATGGTACGGAACAGAAAACATGGAGAGAAACCCATGTGAATACAGTTATCTCAATTAGACAAAGTTGCCAAAAATATAGCCTCTTCAACAAATGGTAATGGGAAAACTGGAAATCCACATGTAACAAAATGAAATCAAACCCCTATCTCTCACTCTGCACAAAAATCAATTCAGAGTGGATCAAAGACTTAAGCATTAGAACAGAGACCCTGTGCCTATAGAAGAAAAAGTAGGTCCAAATCTTCATCATATCAGCTTAGGATCTGACTTCCTTAACAAGACTAATAAAGCCCAAGAAGTAAAACAAAAAATCAACAAATGTGATGGATTCAAACTAAAAAGTTTCTTCTCAGCAAAGGAAATAATCAAAAATGTGAAGATAGAGCCTACAGAAAGGAAGAAATCTTTACCACAGGCACCTCAGATAGAGCATTAATGTTCAGGATATGTAAAGAACTCAAAAAACTTAACACATGCAAAAAATAACCCAATCAATAATGGTCTAAGGAACTGAACAGCTACTTCACAGAAGAAAAAATACAATCGATCAACAAATATATGAAAAAATGTTCAACATCTCTAGTAATTAAATAAATGCAAATCAAAACAACTCTTTCATCTCACTCAGAGATGGCAATTATCAATAATACAAGCAACCATAAGCATTGAGGATGTGGGGAAAAGATATACTCATACATTGTTGGTGAGTCTGCAAATGGGTGCAAACACTCTGGAAAGCAATATGGAGATTCTCAGAAAACTTGAAATGGAACCATGATTTGACCCTGTTATCCCATTCCTTGGTTCATACTCCAAGGACTTAAAATCAGCATACTACAGTGATGCAGTGACATCAATGTTTATGCAGTTCAATTCCCAATAGCTAAACTATGGAACCAACCTAGGTGCCCTTCAACAGATGAATGGATAAAGAAAATGTAGTATATATACACAATGGGATATTACTCACCCTTAAAGAAAAATGGAATGATGGCATTTGCAGGTAAATGTATGGACCTGGGAATATGATGCTAAGTGAAATAAGCCAATCCTAAAAAAACCCAAAACCAAGTATTTTCTCTGATAAGTGGATGCTGCTCCATCATGGCAGGGGGTAGGGGAGAATGAAGGAACTTTGGATTAGGCAGAGATGAGTGAAGGGACTTGAGGGGGTACGGCAGGGGGGAGGACAGTGGAATGAAATGGACATTATTATCCTGTGTACATTTATGATTACACGACCAGCGTGATTGCACCGTGTAAAGTTAGAGGAATGAGAAATTGTGCTCCATTTGTGTACAATGTGTCAAATGTGTTGTCCTGTCATGTATAACTAAGTAGAACAAATTAAAGTAATAATAATAATAATAATTAATAATTCACATTTCCAAGCCATAACTCCCACTATGTCATCATATGACTTTATTTGGAGACACAGTTTTTTTTAATCAAGGTAATTAAGTTAAAATTAGGTCATTAAAGTAGGTTTTAATCCAACATGTATTCTTTTACGAAGAGAAAATGAGGACACAGACACACACACAGAGGGAAGACTCTATAAAGACTTGAGAAGAAGACCACCTTCTATGAGGAAATAATAGAGGACTTACAAGAAACCAACCCTGCCAAACCCTTGATCTCAGACTCCCAGGCCCCAGGATTGTGAGAAAATGAGTTTCTGTTGTTTCAGCCACCTAGTATGTGGGGATTTACTACGACGGACTGTGCAGATTCATCCAATCTCCATGTTATTGGTATCTTATTTTTTTCCTACTAAAATTTAAGTAAATGAATAAATGTGTGTTTTGGCTAAAGTTTGTTAGTTTCAAGAAACAAAAACTGTTTTTACTCAATTAAAGAAACAATTTACTGAAAGATATGAAATAGCTCCACAAATCAAAGTTTACAGAACCAGGCCTCTAGCAGTTCTAGAAGCAGGAAAGTGGACAGGATTTTGGGAATTCGGGATGGAAGGAGAGTCATAATAAGTGTGTGTGTGTGTGTGTGTGTGTGTGTGTGTGTGTACTTTCTCCAGGCTCACATTCCAGGAAGAGTATTATTTGTCCTAGTTTACATGAAGAACTCTCCCCTTAGAGATGTACCAGGGTTTTGATTGACAGGTCTACCATGAATCTATATAATGAGGAAAAATGTGGTTCCCAGATAAAAGCAGATTTCTTTTCTCTCTTTCTTTCAGCAGAAGAGGAGCAAACACGAGTTGGACTAAAATAGCAGTAATATGCTAAACTTAATTGTTTAACAAAGATCATTAACAATTTTAGGTCACTTAGTGTTAGATATGTCAAAATATGGTAGCTTTTATAAATTAAATATTAATAAAATAAAAATGCAGATTGAATTGATTCCAAATTTTTTTTTTGTTTTCATGGCTTCAGGTTTTCTACATAATCCAAATTAAATTTTTATGAAATAAGTACACACACACACACAAAGATTTTAGAGAAAAAATATTTCAACAGCTAATTTACTCACAGAAGCTATTTGCATTTTTAAAAAGTCATTCCATTATTGTATCTTTTCCCTGAGATTCAAAAATAGGAGAGCAAAGTATTTGAGAATTTTTATCTGAAAAAACACAGAATGGCCCTGATAGTTTTTCCTAGTTTTCTGATGGAGATTGTTATGATGACAGTATCATCTATTTTAATGATTTCAACTCCTTTCTGTGGCCCAAAACTACTTTTCCCAAAGGCACCATAAATTGCAGAAGGCTAAACTTCAACATCTGTTATTCAGTTTATTTTCGGCCTTGACCTAACAAGCAGTTATGAGATCATTAAATGATTTGGAATGCATAGCTGCTGCCTGCCATGTCACAACACATGGAGTGCCAATGCTCAGCTGCCATTCACTTGCTTGATTTTTCCACTAGTCCAATTAACTGGAAAGTGGTGGCATGCTAAGAGATGCAAAGATAAAATAGCTATTTTCCCCAAAGCTTTCAATTTTATGAGAAGACAGACTCTCGAATGGAATAAGACTTGAAAAATATTCTAATGGATTAAGGAGATTTTGTTTTGCTTTTTAAAACTGTGAACATAGAGGAAAGAGAACTAAGTCCTATGAGGCAGAGTTAAGAACAATTTATAAAGGAGGTGGGAATGGGGTTTGGTCAGCATGCTATTAGCTCTGAAATTTGTGTATATATAATTAAACTTCAAAGTGATTATTTATGCTGACTGGTTAAAATGCCTCACTGCTGAAAAATCTTTGAATAATTAATTAGGTCTTCACTTTATATAGGACATTCTGGAAAAAAAAAACAGTACTAAAACAACTAGGATGGCAATAATACAGTGCCATAATAGGCTGAGGATTTTAACAAATAAAACGTCCAATTAAGTTTGAATTTCACATAAATGATGAATAATTTATTTAGTGTAACTGTGTCTCATCTAATACTCGGGACATGCTCATACTGAAAAATATTATGCATTTTTTATTTGAAGTGCAAATTTAACTGGGTGTTTTCTAGTATATCTGGCAGACTGACTCAGTACGAAAAAAGAAAAAAGAAAGAAGGAATAGTTCTGGGAAGCTGGGAAGTAAAAAGCAAACTAAAACTGAGGAGAAATAATAATGTGTGTAGGAAGGGGCATAGAAGTGGAAAATAGCAGATTTTTTTTATCAAACACTGTTATTTTATATCTAAAGATATTAAGGATGCTTTGCTAATACTCATAAGTAAAATTGAATGTTTTACTCTGCAGTTTATATACACACTATCTCTCAGAAAATTCAGGAAAAGCTACCTTTTGCTAACAGATTTTCAAGTCCATTCTGGCTGTGCTTTGTCATTAACCAAAATCCAAATTAATGCCATGTTCTTCAATGAATCCATTGATTGCATAGTCTTAGAAAAAAAATTACAGAATTTTGCATAGACTAAGATTTCTGGGTGAATTGGTTGGGGAGCAATTATAACTCTCGGAATCATTTCTCTAATTCCAGTTTGAGCTTAAGATTTCTTTTTCTTTTTTATAGTGCTGGGGATATCACCCAGGGGTGCCTGCCACTGAGCTACATCTCTAGCCCATTTTATTTTTTTGTTTTGAAACAGGGTTTTGTTATATTGCTGATGCTGGGCTCAAACTTGCAATCCTCCTGCCTCAGTCTCCTTGCGTCCCTGAGATTACACCAGTCTAGGGTTTAAGATTAATGATCAAAGTCCTGAAAATGTTCTTTGTGTATTTAGTAAAGCTAATGGGGGTGTCATCTGATCAGCAGAAATATACTCCTGCACGTTACCGTACTTTAAACAAATCTACCCTGTCTGCAGTAAGAAGATGAAAACAGAAACTATTAGTGACTCTTCTAATTTAATCTGTGCAGTGTTATTGCTTTGGGTAGGCATAATAAATTATATACAAATAACCCAGCTTCCTCAAATCAACTCAAAGCTAAAGGACTAAGTGAATATAAAGAACTGCAGATAAATTTTCACATTTATTTTTCTAAGCCTTAACTGAGAGCCTCCTAGAAATAAGAAAGAATGAACATATTGTTTTCATATGTCAAGGTTTCTGCTCAGTGTCTGTTCAGAGAGGCCCATGATTGAACATTCTGTTTAGATAAAGTAGTTCAGATTTATAGTTTAATCCTTAACTATAGAATGGGATAATTTAGAAGTAATTTTTAATGTTTCAAACAGTGCTGCTGTAGCCGGGGCTGTCAAATGACAGAAGGTCAGGATCTGTGCTACCACTCTTGTAATTCTTTACGCTTCAAGCTCCTTTATAGACTATTTTTATCAATGCAATAGTCACTATAAATGACAAACCTCAAAATTGCTTTCCAAAGAACTTTAGGTTAAAGAGAAAAAAAAATTATTTCACAATCTAAATTCAAAGAGTAACTATTTCATTTTATTCCATAACTTCTTTGGAAAAAAATTGGGAAGAGGCAAAAGAAAATAACATCATCAACCAACTTATGGGAGAACCATAGCATTGCTTTTTGACCAGAAGGAAAGTCATCACTCTTCATTCCATTTCTTCATTCAAAAATAAATACTGAATGGTGTCTTAGCACTTTCTATTGCTGTAACCAGAATAACATAGACTTAAATACAGGCATTTACTTCTCATGGTTTTGGAGATTGGTTAGTTCAAGGTCCAGGTGTGGCAGATTTGGCCCTGGATGAGAGAGGGAGCTTCTCCTGAGTTATACATGACCCGCCATCTTGCTAATTACATCACTTCTTTTTTTTTTTCCAATTTTTGTTTATTTTTATAGACTGCATTTTGATTCACTGTACACAAATTGGGTACAACTTCTCATTTCTATGGTTGTGTGTGATGTAGATTCATACTATTAATGTAATCATCAATGTACACAGGGCAATGATGTCTGTCTCATTTCACCATTTTTCATACCCCTGGCCCCTCACCCTCTCATGCTGGTGGAGTTGCAAATTGGTACAGCCACTCTGGAAAGCAGTGTGGAGATCCCTCACAAAACTTGAAATGGAACCACCTTTTGACCCAGTTATCCCACTCCTTGGTTTATACCCAAAGGGCTTAAAATTAGCACACTACAGTAACACAGCCACATCAATGTTTAAAGTATCTCAATTCATAATAGCTAGTATGTGGAAACAACCTAGATGCCCTTCAACAGATGAATGGCTAAAGAAGATGTGGTATATATACACAATGGAATATTATTCAGCCATAAAGAGGAATAATATTATGGCATTTGCAGATAAATGGGTGGAATTGGAGAATATCATGCTAAGTGAAATAAGCCAATCCTAAAAAACCAAAGGCCAAATGTTTTCCCTGATAAGTGGATGATGATATATAATCATGTTGGGGGTGGGGGTGAGAGTAGAATGGAGGAACTTTAGATTGCATCACTTCTTTTTGATTATTCACACAGAGAGCTCTCTATTCATTTGGAGTGCACTAGACCAATCTTGAGAATGCCACTTTCATGATCTTGTCTACAACTAATCATTTCCTTTGCCCTTTGGGAAAGTCTAGAAGAAAGGAGACACCATAGAAAAGAGCAGGTCTAGCACCTAGATCTTGGTTACAAAACTATCATTCAATAAAAGGAAATAGGCCTTATCAGAAAAATGATTGATTTTAAGGCTGAGCTAGGAAATACACAAGATGAACACAGAATATCTCTCATGCCAGAAACAAAGAAAATAGTAGAATTAAAAAATATGAGGATATGTCAAAGAGATATAGGAACCAACTTTAAGAGCTACCAGTGGCAAAAGCTGAAAAAGAAAATAAAAATAGTGCTGGAGTATGTAATCCAAACTATAAAATAAATAGCCATGAGTCCATACAAATATAAACGTAATGGGATAAAATGATAAATGGGAGGTATTGATGAATCTCCTGTGAGGATGAATCCCAGATCATGTTTTCAGCTGCTATGTTCTGAAGGAAGAACACAATTCTGCACTCCCTAAGTGTAAGCAAGGTCCAGTGACCTCCTTCCAAATTCTACAGCATGGAAATGAGGGGATGGGTCATGTTGGCCTGGGAAACGTGACAAACACCACTGCAGCCCGCAGATGAAAGCCGGCAATCACAGATGCATCATGTTGATAGTGTATAGCATTCACATGATGTGATAGGAAAGCCTTCTCGGTGATGGCCCTGCAGCTCAAGAACCCAAGACCCTCACTAGAAAACCACGAGGCGAATCTCATTCAGTAAGCATTCTGTGGAATTCGTCATCAGCACTTCTCAAGAATGTCAAGATTTATCAAAAACAGAGAAAGTTTGGGAATGTCATGGGAAAGAAGAGCCCAGAGAAACATGAGGACTAAATGTAGGATGACGTTGCTGATGGCCACTGGAACAGAAAGTTGGCATTAGGTCAAAATCAAGCAAAATAATCTGAGTTAATAATGTGTCCATGTTATTTTTTTTTTACTATAACAAACTAATATTTTAATTCATAGTATTGCTCTTATGAGCAAATCACTTTCCCCAAACCCCATCTCCTAATACCATTATCTTGGAGGGTATGATTTCAGCATATGAGTTTTGGGGAGAATACAAACATTCAGTCCACAGAAAAGAGCAAATAATATTGTTTGCATTCTTAAGGGGAGGAAGAAGTAGAAGCCATATTATACATTAAATAATAATATAATAAGGGGATAGTAATAGGGAATTATTAGCAACAGTGAATTATTAGCAATAGGGAGTAAAAACAAAATATTGGAAACTTGGTATTACCTTTGCACTGTTTCTACAAATATAAAATAGTTTTTTTTAATCTAGCATATTGTCTTGTGAAGGGTAAGTTTTTGGAAAATAAATGGAAACATCAATAAAAATAAAGTATGTGGCATGAGAGATATTAATAAGTGCTATGGGGAAAAGTGAAGCAGTAGAAAGATATGAAATGCTGGGTGGACTGGAGGTGAGGGTTTCCTCATTATTTACACTTCTTTGTGGGGATAGAGTCAGGGTCTGGGAGAAGTTCTGGTTACACTAGGTGTCCAGTGGTTACTGATATAAATCAGGTAAAATGACTAGTCTTGAGAGATATTAAAGTGTCTTAATTCATGAGGTCTGCTATAACAAAATACCATGGACTGGTTTATAAACAACAAAAGTTTATCACAGTGTTGGTGTCTAAGAAATCCAAGTTTAAGGAGTTAGTAGACCTACTGTCAAGGACAGCTCACTTCCTGGTTCTTTGATGGCTATCTTTCACTGTGATTGGAAATAGTGAAAGAGGTGAGATTTTCTCTGGGGCCTCTTTTATAGGGGTATTCATCCCATTCTTAGGGATCCTCTCTCATGACCAAATCACCTTCCCCAAACCCCATCTCCTAATAACCATGACCTTGGGAGAGGTAGGATTTCAATATATGACTTTGGGAGAACACAACTATTCAGTCCAGAGTACAAAGTAAGTAATATCATATACACTCTATAAGAGGAGGAGAAAGTAGAAATTTTGCAGAGAACATGCAGAATCATCTGGACACACCTTCATTCCTATCAGTAGGTAGAGCTTCATGACTCTCTACGTGTGCTGACGGAAAAGGTCAATGCAACTTCCCCTTTTTATAGAAAGATATCTGGTATCAAAGAACCCAACATAACCTTCTCATGTTCCCATACCAAGATAATCACAAATTTATTCCTAAACTGTTGGAATACATTTAGTGTTGCTATAACAAAATACTTGAGGAGGGTAACTTATAAAGAGGTTTATTCAGCTTACAATTCTGATAGCTTAGGGGGTATAAAGAACTTGCTGCCATAGTCCTGACAAGGATCCCTTAGCTGTATCACAATATGACAGATAAATGGAAATGACTACTTGTAGAAAAGGTGAAGTTAATGAATGTATTCAATTTATAACAGCGACTTTTACAAGACATAATCCACTCCTTGGAAAAAAGTGCACTAATCCACTCATGTGGGTGTAAGGCCCCATGACTTAATTACCTTTCACTTGATCCCATCTCTTATAGGTTTCACCAGTTAGTATTGCTGCACTGGGGACGACATTTTTAGCATGTAAACTTTGGGGATGAAACAAATTTATACCATAACACAAAGCAAAACACTTCCTTCTATACCAGATTGCTCCTTCTTGTTGATGTCAAGATGCACCTGAGATGACTTGTCAGTGGAGTATACTCAGAAAAAGGAAACATCTTAAAGAAATTGGTTTAATTCTACACAACTGGCCCATGGGTACAATTCATTTATTTTACAGACATTTCTATGTTTTCAATATTAATTATTGAGACCCTTCTTGTTCTGAAGCAGCAATATACCTATGGCCTCAATTTATGGACTTAATTTATTGACTTACCAGTTTAGTTTTTACTTCCTAATCTGGTCAGATTGCAGAGGTATGAGTTATTGATAATTAAAATAATCTTCTCCATGTTCACTAGATTTTACAATTGTTATATAATTACCATTTGAATATTTCAAAAAACTCAAAAGTGAATAAAAGTCGACTGATTCAAATGATCAAATGAAAATTGTGCAATTGTAACAACGGAGATTTTAAATGTGTGTGTGTGTGTGTGTGTGTACGTAGGTGTGTATACACAAATATATACCTGGAGCATCTCTTCTGTGGTTGACTCTAAGTGGAGTTCTCACATGGTAACTCTTTGATCCCTAACATGACACCGTCTCCATGGCAAGCATTGAGTTAATATCTACGGTAAGAGTGAACAGACATGTCTTTGTTCTGAAGATTATTATTTATTAAGTATGTCAATTTATTTTGTTATTTCAGCAGTATTTTTTAGTAAGAGTAGTTTCCAGGAGTGAAGTAAGAAATGAGTGTTGTATATCTAATGTGTTGGAAAGAATATTCTATTTTGATATTAGCAAAAGAGAAAAAAATAACAAAACTTTTTCGTATAAGAAGTCAAACTGAGTGGAGGGAAATGGTATGGGGACACTTGAGGAATTGGATTTCTTGTTTAGATGAGAACAGAGCAGAAAAACATCTGCATCTAATTTTTTGATTTTGACAGTGCTGAACACAGTCAAAGTACTCAAAAATCAGTACTCACTGAACACAAAGTACTCAAAAATCTTTACACCAAGAACACTAATAACCCAATCAATAAATGGGCCAAGAAAATGAACAGACACTTTACAGAAGAAGATCTAAAAGCAATCAAAAGATATATGAAAAAATGTTCAACATCCCTAGTTATAAGAGAAATGCAAATCAAAACCACCTTAAGATTTCATCTTACCCCAACTAGAATGTCTTTTATTAGGAATAAAAGCAACAACAGGTGTTGGTGAGGATGTAGGGAAAAGGGTACACTCATACATTGCTGGTGGGATTGGGTTAGTTGGTTAGTTGGTGCAGCCAATTTGGAAAGTGGTGTGGAGATTCCTCAGATAACTTGGAATGGATCCACCATTTGACCCAGCTATTTCACTCCTCGGCCTATACCCAAAGGACTTAAAATCAGATTACTACAGTGATGCAGCCACATCAACATTCATAGCTGCTCAATTCACAATAGCTAGATTGTGGAACCAACCTAGATGCCCTTCAATAGATGAATGGATAAAGAAACTGTGGTATATGTACACATTGGAATATTACTTAGCCATGAAGAAAAAGAAAATTATGGCATTTGCAGGTAAATGAATGATGTTGGAGACTGTCATGCTAAGTGAGATTAGCCAATCCCAAAAATCCAAAGGCTGAATAATCTCTCTGATAAGTGAATAATGATGCATAATGTGGGGTGAAAGGGAGGCAAGAATCGAGGAAAGATAGATTGCATAGAGGGAAGCGAGGGGTGTGGTTGGGGTGGGGGGTAAGAATAATAACAGAATGAGACAGACATCATTGCCCTGTGTACATGTATGAATGCACAGATGGTGTGACTCTACTTTGTGTACAACCAGATAAACAACAGCTGTATACCATTTGTGTACAATGAATCAAAATAAATAAATTTTTAAACAAAAGAAAGAAAACTATTAGCTATATCATTAAAAATATAATAAACAATATATAATTTTATATATTTTTAATATATAATAATTTATATATTTTACTGGACATAAATTACATAATTTTACAATTATCCTGAACATCTTTTCAATTGAATGACATACCGGGTATAATAATTTAGAGGATTCACAGGATATAACACAGGAAAGAGTGTCTGGAAAGTTGTGGGTTGTGCATAAATGTGTTTTGTTAGTCATGCCATATGCACTATTTCTCTTGGGGTTCTACTTTCTGCTTGAAGTAAAGTGCCAAAAATCAACTCTTTTCTCAGATTTGCAATCTATTTAATTTTTTTCCCCATGGCTCAAGTTTTGCCATATATTAACAACTTAACTAGAGAGTTATATTTAGAAATCTATTTCTTCTTTTTTAGGTGTATCTTATGCACTTATTCCTATAATTTAGGAAAGAGAAAAGTAAATAGTTTATTCATCATACAAAGTCACAAGGCATAATTAACACTCTGTTTATGATATCAGTGTTCAGAAGTCTCTAAATGTCTTGAAGGAAAATATTGATCATCTCATTTCCCCACTCACAGAAACACACAACAGACATTAAGCAAAACCACACAAATAATGTTAGATGTGGAATTTGGCTTGACAGAAATCCATAGTAGCAAAACCTAAGCATTTAGAGGATGACACGCTTGGTAAATATCAACAGTTTGAAATGACTCTGAAGACTCCCAATAATACCTTAGGATGGATAAACAGCAAAGGAGCCAGTCATCCCATTGTGCTTCCTATCGATGAAGCAGCCTCTGGGACAGGGTGGCTAATTCTCAAGGGCTCTTTAAGAAGTGCAGAGCTCAACCAAGCTGCTGAGAAAACGAAATATTTTAGTAAAGTCTTTTTGAAGAGATGAGTATTTTCTGGTTAGCACTCTCTTTAAATCAACGCTGTGTATAAGAGCAATAAGACTTTCATTAAAGTACTAATTTATTAGTACTTTACATTTCATACTAAAATGATGGGATAGAGTCAGAAATTAAGCTCAGACTAAGAACTTAATGTTATTTAGTTCATCTTAAAAAGGTTTACCCTGCATACAAGCTAATGGGATCTCTAGCTTTAAGCAGACTCATTGTTAAAAGATTGCAGAGGTTATTTTTATACTTAATAACTTTATATCAACTAGACACAAGTCCTTTGTAGGTCTCCTCCCATCGATTGCCTCTATAACCCTGGCTCTGACAAACGTACTCCAGAGTGACCTAATTCCTTTGCAATAGGAAAGCATACATCTATCAGAGCCTGTCTGTTTAGTTTGTCTGGTTAGTCCAGGTAACTGGTTGAAAATGGGACCTAATTAGTTGAGAAGTTGCAATGTATGAACTGTAGGATCAGATCATCAAACCAATGGTGTGCTCAATGGTACCTAGATTTAGGTACCATTTAGAAGCAGGAGCTAATAGAAGAATACATGTACTTGCTGACAATCATCAAAACCTGCAATTAAAAGAAAAAAATATTTTGCACAAACCTCTTAAAAGGTATGCTTTCCATCAAACCACATTTTTTCTTTTGAAACACCACCTCCAATTGCTGTACACAGCCATCATGAATATTGACTACTGCCGTAAGTGTCATTTGTCACCAAATTTCTAATTTTCCCAATTTTGCCATTGTCCATTTTAAGCTAATTCTTGTACTTAAAAGCAAAGCATAATACTAATCAAATCATTACATTTGGGGTAGGAATGAGGACACAAACAACTAATATTAGGCACAGGATACATTTAAGAAGACGGGGTCTTTTCACATTGCTAACAAATACTGTTATTTCAGAATTCATCATGCGAGTGAACAATCCTTTGAAAGCTGTTGCTACATTATAAAAGAAAACAGACACTAAAATAAGCCTGTGTGCTATTCATGAAATTTATATTCAGCTGTGGAAATACAGAAGGCTCTTTATCTACATTGTTTTACATGTCAGTATGGCCACAGCATCGCTACATAGTCAGGAACCTTCCATAGACTGGATAAGTAACCCACAAAAGTAAAAATAGAATGACACAGTATATTAAATTGAAAACAAGGCATTAAAAAAAAGTGAAAATGAGGATTTGAAGTATATTTGCAAGGAAAATGATGGGGGGAGCAGTTTCGAAAATAGAAATCTAGAAGTTTCTTCCTTGGGAAAATTATTAACACCTTTTGCAAAGTATAAATAATTCTTCAATGTTTTAATCATAAGAATTCTATCTTTTTACCTGACAAAAGTGGGAATACTATTTCCAGTTCCTAATCAGGGCAGGGTGAATTTAATGAATATCATTCCTATGTTAGTGTGAGATTTTTTTCATCTCCTAAATAAACTGAAACTCTAGGTGTCTGGAGATCATCAGATCTGCTTTGCAAGGAATTCTGTTGCTGCCTGAGCTATGCTGTAAATACAGAGCTGCCATACTCAATAAATTCTTACTGGAGAGAAAAACCCTCCCAGATAGAGATGTTAAGTGGCATCATGAATACAGGGCAATTCACATGACAAACGGGGTGAGAGCATGCTGGAAAGGAAGGTGCTCTCTCTTACTTGCTCAGGGAGAAGTCTGAAATTTCTATCTTTGCACATTAGCTGAAAAAGTACCCTCCATCAGTTCAGTCATGAACTTCTGTTAACCTAAAAAGATATGATATGGCAGAAAGAGAAACATAGCATGAATGTTTCCAGACTTTTGCAATGAAAATGTATTCCAATCCCTTGAATCCAGGTTGGCTTTGTGATTTGCATCAGTGACATACCATCCTTAATATCTGCTGATTGTCGTTTCCTTTTTTGGAGAAGGGCATTGGGGATTGAACCCAAGGGCACTTAACCATTGAGCCACATTCCCAAGCATGTTTTTTATTATTTAAAATTTTGAGACAGAGTCTCACTTGGTTACTTAGAGCTTCACTAAGTTGCTGAGTCTGGCTTTGAACCTGAGATTCTCCTGTCTCAGCCTCCTGAGTTTCAGGGGTTATAGGTATGCACCACCATGCCTGACTTATCTTTTTCCTTTCAAGTAGAGATTTTTCTAGTTTTATTTATGCCAAATAAATTTGTATTGAATATTAGATATTTGGAGCATCTTCATATGAAACTGAGATTGTTAACTTCTGAATGTGACATACTTTACCAACATCACACCTCTTTAAATTCAATCACAAAGTCTAATTCACAGTTTTCAGTGTTATTCAGATCTGTCTTGTTCATACATCATCAGCTTGCCATTCTTGAGTCCTAGGTGTTGGCTGATGTATCTGTTAATTCAGATCTCACTGTCTTTAATATGTTGAATAGTATTGGAGCCATATATGTACAGCCTCGAGTAGGTCTACAACTGCTTTCCTGAACTTTTCTTTGGCACCCTCAGTAATGTCTGTTTCCCTGGAGTTCCTGCTTTTCTTCTCTACACAGAAATACAATTTTTCTTTGATCTTCCAAGTACTTTTCCAATAGATGCTGCGTCTGGGGTCAAGTAGCAGAAAAGAGAGAGAATGAAAGCACTACCTCACAGAATCTTTCCTCTTGGAACCATAGGACTGAAGAGGAAGAGACACCCCCACCTTATCTTTGGTTTATGTGGGTTCCTCTTATCTTCAGCTGCCACCAACAAAATGGAATTCCTTAAAGGTTAGGTTGCAGGAAAACAGAGAAAAGGCAGAAACCAGGAAGGTATGTTTCCACATTCTACTGAATGTTGCAAGTTTCATTTTCCCTGATCGAGCTGGAACTCTAGGGTTTTACTTGGAGATTTTCTCCCCACCCCCAGGACTGGTACACACTTGCAGTGCATTGAGTACAAGACACAGGAAAGCAAAGAAAAAAGTGAAAGCAAACTGCTTACTCTGTGAGTGAGTGGTAGTTCACATCCTTTCCCAGTCTGCCTGCTACTGCTATCTCAGCCCACAATTAGCTGCAGCAGGCATTTTGTCCAGGTAACATAACATGCAACCTGACATAGCATAGCATAACCTAACACGCAGCTATGTTTAGTGGAAGAGGCAGAGTGGAGTGTGTTTATTCCATCTGACTCAGAGTCAGAGCCAAGACTCCTTGACACCAAGTATTTACAGAGTACATTTCGTGTGACAGGCTCTATGCTAAGTGATTTATATAGATGATCTCCTTATCTCTGACAATAGGCCACTAAGAACTGGCTCTGTTTGATAGATGAAGAAGCTGAGTATTTGAGAAGCTAAATAACTTGCTCATATCACACCACTGCTAGGAGGTCTCTATGCTGAGGTACTTTTTTTAGCACTTTCCTGGAATAACCTCAGGTGGGTCAAAAACCCAAACTGGGAGTGGGATTCTGGATATGGAGAATTACATATGAAACCTCCAAGGGGTAAACCTTGAGGAAATTATGAAAGTCATGCTGAAGACCAATTTTCCTTTCATTATTTTATTTGGCTGTAGTCCTGCTGCCAAATTCTTTCAAGGTCAGAGCTAACATTTCCTTGCAGTGAGAAAATGTGCTTGAAGGCTTCTTAAGACTCTAGGAACTTGAGGGCACAAAATCCTTCAACAAAGACTTTGAAAATAGGAAAGGGAGAGGGAGAAAAACAATAAACAGACTTCCTAGTCGCCCTCTGGTTTTGTCCAGTGGCAGCTTAGCACTTAGCAATAGCTACATATTTAGGCTTGAAAGAATAACATGCATTTGAGTAGGTTAGGATTTTATATCAACAAGCATACACTATTTTAAAGTTGATAAAGTATTTTACTGAGTTAACAAAATTTATCTATCATCTGGAAGTTTATTCAATTATCTGAGATTTCCCCCAAACAAATTTTGTATTTTGCAAAAGCCTGAGGGAGGCTACAAAATTAAAGATTGACATGATGGGACAGCTGTGAAAAGAATAAATGCTAAGACATTGATATTGACTTGGGACTCAGTTATATCTTGTGACCATCTAGATTAAGAAACATGAAGTTTTTTGTAGAGTTCTGTGATGTTATTCATTCAGAATTTTCTTTTTTTCTCTTTCTTTAACCAAACTTGAAAATATCGATATTATTATTAGTAGTAGTAGAAGTAGTAGTAATAGTGGTAATAGAAGTAATAAAGCAAAGGGAAAAATGTCCCAGACCTGCTTCTGCCAATGTGAGGTTGAACAAGTGCACAAACTATTCTAACCCTGTCGACTGAAATGTCGAATATGACTGTGTGATTGACTTGTCTTACTTGATATGTTAGCTAAACTCTGTTGTTAGAAGTATGGTGTAGCCTGTCAGAGAGATCATATCAAAAATGAGTTATCTAGAAAACATGCAATCTTCTGAATTAAAGGTTCCACAAACAAGGTCACTTGGCACTGGGGCTGGGGAGGGAGTCATGTAATGGGATGATCACTAAGACAGCACCTGTGCTTTCTAATTCAGAGATGACTCGGGCTCAACATGAACTTAGGTTTGTTGAAACTACTAATGTGTTTTGGATCATAGTTGCATTAGTTCCCTAAGGCTGCCTTACAAAGGTTTATAGAGTTGGTGGCTTGAACAACAGAAGTGTATTTTATCAGAATCCTGGAGACTGGTAGTCCAGGATGAAGCTGTTGATGGGGTTAGCTTCTTTTGACACCTTCTTCCTGACACACAGATGGCCAGCGTCTGCTTGCGTCTTTCCATGGCCTTCCCTTTCTGTGTGATTGCATCTGAATTTCATAAGCACATTGTCATACTGAATTAGAGTCCACCCTAGTGGCTTCATTATCTTAACTACCTTTCTATAGGTCTTGTCTCCAAATACAGTCACATTCCGAGGTACTAGGGATTAGGAATTCAATTTATGAATATTGGGGTGGGGACATAGATCAGTTCAGACACAATGATATTTAAATTTCATAAATATGTATATACAAGTGATAAATGTGTGTGTGCACTTATGTTTCTTTAGCTAGAGAATATAAAACACTATACTTGGTTGTTTTCTTTTAAAATTAGAAAATCTAGAGCTGGATGTGGTGCACACTTGTAATCCCAGTGACTCAGGAGGCTGAGGCAGGAGGATTTCAACTTCAAAGTCATCCTCTGATACTTAGCAAGGCCCTAAGCAATGTACTGAGACTACGTCTTAAAATAAAAATAAATAAATAAACAAATAAATACATTAAAAAGCCTGGGGATGTGGCTCCGTAGTTAAACATCCCTGGATTCAATCCCTGGTACCAAAAACATAAGAATAAAAAAGGCTAATAATAAATAAATATTAGTATTAGAAAATCTGATTACACTTGACCTGCATTTATAAAAGGGAAAAATTGGCAAAACATGATTTTTTCTTGCTTTAAACTTGTGTTCCTAACTCTAGCAAATTTGTCTCAATAAGCTGTGGCATTTGGAAAAGAGTCAGAGAATCCAGAGGTTCTGTCATGCCCAAGGCCATTGATCTTTGTCAGCACCATCCTCACCCAAACTGCTACGTTATCTAAGTTTGGGTCTGCCTGTAGGCACTGGAACTTATAACAGATGTTCTGATCATGTACAGACCATGCAATCCATGCCAACTGACCTGGTTTCTGGTCTTCTCTTCCTGAAGGGAATGAATAGTGTTTTTGATTTATTGTCTGATAGTTAGTAGCTTCTGAAGGGGCATAACTTAGTTTAGGTTCATAGCTCTACATCTTGAAAATGATTCAATACCCTGGAGGTTTGTTTGTTTGTTTGTTGTTGTAAACATATCTTCAGAAATTGAATTAGCAGATCAATTGTCAGTTAACATTATGTCTACAAAAATACTAAAACGTAAAAATTTCAGTCATGCCTGTGATTTTGCAATTTACATTATGCCACATAGTTACTTTATCCATTTACTTTTCAATAAATTGACTGAGGCTGCATGCATAACTAGTTATCTTTTGGGAAAGAAAATACCAGCAAAAGCACATTTTTTGCATGTGTCTATCATATAATTTTGCATAAGTCATCTAGATGACTGATTTGTTCCCTTTTCATTGGATTGACACTCTGGGATAAACTTGACCACAGATACTTTTAGTCTCTGTAAAAGTTGGAAATTTGGAAGTACATGAGCAATAACCACCAGAAATAGATTATCATCAAAAGAAGATGCTGTTAGCGTTAACTCATACAGTCAAGCAAATAATAAATGAGTCACCTTCTATTGTCACAAAATATTTATGATATGCACCATTTCATGGGATTCTAGATTTGACCCACCTTAAATGAATTCGAAATAGATTTGTTCTTCAAGGGGTTCACACACCAGGATACATCATCCTAAGTTTCTTTATTTGGTAGACTGTCTATTCTTTTTAAGCAGTCAAAGGATGCATACACCATTAAGATATTCTCAGAGTTGTTGAAAGATGAAACTGCTAACTCAGAGGTTTTCCTTTCTCCTATCTTTAATTTTTCATTTTAACCTATAATTAGGAATGCTTTCTAACCATCTTCTTTCAGCAATGCCAGAGAGTCAATCATGACCCTAGTCCCCTTTTATTCAATGACCATACACGTGCATGCTGCTAAGTGTACAAGCTTTACAGTTTGACAGAATTACCTGGGAGAAAATGCAGTGGAGATTCTATATGTCTCATGGGAGCTGCAGCCTGCATTTTTACCAGCATCCTCACCTACTTTTGCTTTTGTGCATTTTTCTCCATCTAGTTTGCAGAGTTTACCTTAGCAAACTGTAACATCTAATGCAATAGGCAGCAAAGTCAAACCATCAATCCAGGATTCCTGCAGTCCTCACAGTGCCTCAGATCCAATGGTTTCCCAGAGACCCATGCACTCTCCAGAGATGCCACCTTCACTCTACAATGGCCCATGCTGCTTGTCTTGAGGAGTCCTCTGATTTAAAACTTCATGTGACTTTTGTACACAAGGATAATTATAGTCCTAGTATTCCTTCATCTTATTCCTGTTCATCTAATGCACACATAGGAGTCCAGTTACTCTTTAGCTTTTGTATAGTGTCACTGAGCAATGAGCTACCAAACTAGTGACTGACTACAGCTGAGGGCAAGCAATTTTTGTGGGAAATGATAGTGGAAAATGGGGCAGAGTAAGAACCAGCTCTTGGTTGAGAGAAAGCACTTTCTAATGATGTTGACATGGGCCCAGAGGCTCTGGCAGAGAACAGAAGTGTGACCTTCATGATTTGCTAGGCAGGCTGACATTTGTCTTGACATACTTTGGAGAGATGCCCTGGAGAAGCATCAACACTGAATTCCCCTTGTGGAAGAAGCTGGAAGTGGAAGCATCCACCCTTTTTTGCTGGGTGGCTACCTCATTTTATTTTTGCTGATTAATTAATATCCAACTTAATTGCCAACTTGCTGATCCTCGATCCTCATTTTACTTACTGTCTCACATTGCTTGATTTCTCTTCCAATCCTCCAGAGTCTTAACCTCCCACTAGTTCCTGCTATGGCTGACAGTTGTTTTTCTCCCTCATCTTTGGTATTTTTGTGTGTGTGTGTGTGTGTGTGTGTGTGTGTGTGTGTGTGAAGTCAGTGGTTTGAAATGAAAGGTGATCTTGCAGAGAAAAGACAAACTTCTTTATAGTCTCAGCAGCACCTCCAGTCAGCTCTGCAGTTCTGATTCAAGGTGACTGCTTTTTGTGTTACATTTCTTATCTTAACATTCTGTTTCAGGAGCTGCCAGAACATTCATTTCAGTTTTAATATGAATGCAAAAATCCCCAAAGCGTCTCCCAGACTACTGAGGCTTACTAATTAGATTCATTAAACAGTCCTCAAAAGTACTTTTGAGTAAAGGAGTTTGTCTCTCATTGTGTTTTTTTTATTTTCCCAAGACTTCCTCTCCACACTACTTTGTTAAATAATAGGCTGTGTTTAATAGCCCTTCCTACTAAAGCAGAAGGCTCACAACTTGTTGGTTCATTTGACTTTGTGTTAGTGCAGCTTGGTTAGTGTCAAGTTGTATGACACTAACCAGATCTGTATGACTATATCTAGTGTTCTGGTATTCTGGGTGTTATAAAGTAGTCAAAAATATGATTGGCATGATGTCTAATTTTGGAGTTGTAAGTGCGTTAAAAAAAATAGCATAGAAAACTTCTTAAAACTTTTGAAAATCATTCTCAACAAGGGGAAAGAATTCCTATTACTCTATTAGTATTTTTAAAATTACATAAAGTAAATTCATGATTTAAATTGTACATTTCTGAGTTTTATCACATCCATAGATGTATGTAACAACCAACACACTCAAGGTACAAGATTATTCTTAACACCCTTTTGCTTTCTCTGGGAAATCAAAGTCTTCTATTACCC
Source organism: Glaucomys volans (assembly GCA_020662805.1). Taxonomy (NCBI): domain Eukaryota; kingdom Metazoa; phylum Chordata; class Mammalia; order Rodentia; family Sciuridae; genus Glaucomys; species Glaucomys volans. Next base: position 24,666 of record JAJEJO010053041.1, on the reverse strand, counting down.
TAGCCCTGGAAACCAATGTCCTGCTCTCCATCTGGATTGTTCTACCTTTTCCAAACGTGTGTGTGTGTGTGTGTGTGTGTGTGTCCATATGAAAATGAATGAATAAATAAAATCACTATCAAGTAAACTTTGAGACTGTTTCCTTCACAGTACATGCCTTTGAAATTCATCCATACTGTTGTGCACATTGAATGTTCATTTCTTCTATTGTCAAGTAGTATTCCATTACATGTTTACACCAGAATGTATCCATTCTCTTCCTGGAGGTCACTTGTGTCATTTCAGTCTTTGGTGATTATAAATAAAGTACTGCAACTATTCATGCTCAGGTTTTATGGGATCAGTGGATCATAGTTTCCAGTAGTGAAGAAGGAACTTAGCAGTTGCTACTCTGTTCTAACAAGTGAAAAACTGAACAAACTGGAAAATCAACAATTCCTTAGATCTGGCAGAGATGTAAGATTCCAGGGCAAACTTCCATCTGTATTTCCAATTTGTCCCCAAATTGGAAATACAGATGGACAAACACAGAGAATCACAAATTAAAGGAGCAGATATCCCTAAGCGGAAGCCTCTGAGGAAATCAGTGCCAGGGTAGGAAATAGCCAAACTGTAATTGAATTGCTTGAGGCCCAGTGTGGACAAGTCCGAGCGTTAATGACTCCATGGAACAAGTCTCAGAGGCAGCCCCACTCTTTTGAAAGTTTTACTTCCAGGACCTCTCCAGATACCCATAAGAAATAGAAGAAAAAACTCCCTCATGCTTCTGACAGGGGAACAGGAAGTATCTTCACATATACCACAGCATTCTGTTCTTCTTAGTAAGCTCTACCCCAAGAAGAAACCAGTTATCCAGAGCCTGACCTGCTGGAAGTAATCCATCTAACTGCCAGGCGGAGGGTAAATAGCTAACTCCATCCCCTTTTAACAACCTTGCCCACTGAAGAGGGAAGAAAAAACAGAGAAGCATTGGTGAGGTTCACAGTTCAATGACACCAAAAGAGTAGGTCCTATTCACAAGGACTGCAAAAGGGTCCCCCACCCTGCCCGCGACACAGTGACATCACAGATCTTACATGACCTCACTGAACTAGCTGTCTCAGTTCCTCTTGCCTGGTACACCATGCCCATCTTTCAACAAAAAATTTGCAAGGCATGCCAAAAAGGCCAAATACTGTTTGAAGATTTTAAAAGCATTGGGATCAATCAGATATGACAATAATGTTGGAATTAATCAGTGAGAAAATTTAAAACAGACTATGATTCATATGCTATGGGCTTCCATGGAAAGATGATATTCCAGAATGGATAATGTCAACAGAGAGTTGAAAATTCTAAGAATGAAAAAGAAATGGTAGATATCAAAATACTCTAAAATAAATACAAAATTCCTATGATAGATGCATTACAAGACAGGACACACTGAAAGAAGACTCTCTGAGCTTGAGGACACAGCAATTCAAAATAAAAAATTGAAAAGCCAAGAGAAATACAGAATAGAAAAATTACAACAAAATGTTGAAGAATTATGAGATGACAAGAAAGGTGAAAGTATGCACTGTGGGCATACAAAGCAGAAGAGAGAGGAAGGAATATTTGAAACAAAACTATAGCACAAGCTAATGTTAAACATTAAACCAAAGATCCAGAGAGCTCAGAGAATACCAGGCAGGAAATATACAAAAAAAAAAAAAAAAAAAAAAAAAAAAAAAAAACAAAAACACAAAACACAAAAAGCCCCCACAAAAAAACCTCTACATATAGGCATATCATATTCAAACTTCAAAAAATGAAAATTAAAAAATAATTATCATCTTGAAAGAAGACAGAGGAAAAAATATCAGACATATACAAAGAACAATGATAACACCGTAGTCAACTTCTCAGAAACAATACGAACAAGTGTGAAGAGGAAATATTTAAATTGTTGAACCATCCCAGACTGTTTTCCTGAGGGGCTGAAGGATTCGGCTAGTTTGCAACCCACCCATCATTGTGGGTCATACTGAGGAGCTGGAAACTTGATGGTTGCAAGAAATAGAAACTTATGCTGATTGGAGAACACATAAATCCTCAGTGAGAACTATGATTGGTCCTGCTGGGATGGTGTGAGATGGTGCAGGGATTTCATTGGCTCTTAAACAAATAAAAGGCGATGCAGCTTCCGCAATAAACAAGTCCTGGGCCACTGGCTCCTGGTCCTACTTACCCGACTCCAGATGTCTGGCCCATGATGCCATGTCCTTACCCTCCATCGTGAAAGCCCCCAGGCCTCACAAGTGTAACACATCATAGATTTCCAGTTGCTTCAGGTACAGTCAGCATTGTGAGTGTCCATGTTTTCCATTGTAGCTGGGATTGTGTAAAATTTGTGTTATTTCTTCTTTAAACACCTGGAATACTCTTTACATCAGGAAAACTGTCAAGACTTGCCACTGTCTTTCATGACAGATTGAACTCTGAATTGACTCCCTCCTTAAGATGTGGGGCTAATGATCAATGATGAATTCAATTCTTTCTTTAGATACAGACTGACTGTTTTCTTTTTCTTGTGGAGAAACTTTTCTTCGTTCAAGTCTTTAAAGACAATATTTCATTTCCATCATTTGAAATTGATGTTTGTTCATAAGATTCCCTTATTGCATTCTTAATTTCTGAGAAATTTATAAAGATTTGCCCTCCTGGATTCCTGATATCAGAACTTTGCATGTATTCATTTTCTAGGTCAGACGGGCTAAAACTTTTATCATTTTAATTGCTAATTGCAAAGCATCAATTTTTGGTTCTACTGACTTTTTTCTATTGCTATCGTTTTAAATTTCTTTGATATCCATTCATACAATTTACTTTTTCTGAATGCCTTAGATTTATATTGCTCTTTTGCTTAGCTCCTTAAGGTGGAAGCTTAAATTAGTGATTTTGAAACTTTATTCTTTTTCCCCATATCTGAATTTAATGCTATAAATTTCTTTAATTCCTCCCTGTGATGAATTCTCAGATATTGATATGATGTATTTTACTTTGGACTCAGATCACAATCTTTTTAAATGTATCCTGATACTCCTCTTTGACTTAGTAATTATTTACAAGTGTGTAGTTTAATTTTTCAGGTACTTAGAGATTTTTCAGATGGCTTCTGTTGCTGATTTCTAGTCATATCCTGTTAGGTTGACAAGAGAGTTGGTACAATTTCCCTCATAGTTAACTTGTCAGTAATTTTCTCTGTGATCTAGGACAGGATCATCCTGGTGAATGTTCATATGCATAGGAAAAGAATACCTGTTGGGTATAGGGTTCCATATCTGTTGATTAGGTCCAGCTCATGAAAGTATTGATCAAGTTTTATATCTTTGCTGATTTTCTGTTCACTTTTTCTGTCAGTTATGTTGAAGGAAACTTCACATCTTCAACTGTTTGGGTTCATTGAACTTTGGGTTACTATAACAAAATATCCTAACTGGCTTACTGCTTTGTTTTGACTGTTCCCTGAAGTTCATATGTTGGAAACATAATCCCTAATCCAACAGTATTTGGAGTGTGGACTAAAGGGAGATGTTTGTTCAGGTCATGAGGGCTCCACCCTAACGAGTGGATTCCTACCATTATCACAGAGGTGGGTTTGTAATACCTGTGAGGTCAGCCCCTCTTACACACTCTTACTCTCTCACCCTCGTGTCACCTCCTACCATGTTATCGTTACAATGTAGCAAGAGCCCCCACAAAATTTTACTCCTCAGTTCTGGACTTCACAGCCTTCAGAATGATGAGACAAATAAACTTCCATTCATTATAAATTTTCCAGTCTGTAGTGTTCTGTTAGCACAAAAAAAAGACGAGCATATTTATAAACAGCAAGAATTCAGCTCTCACAGGTCAGAGCACTGGGAAGTCCCAGAACAAGTCCCTCTGATGAAGGTCTGCTCACTGCTCATAGATGGTATCTTCTCCCCGTATCCTTACGTGGCAGTGTAGAGAAAGGGTCTCTCACTGGTCTCTTGTAAAAGGGAATTAACTCTACTCATGAAGCCTCTGTCCCCCAAACTTAATCAGCTCTGAAAAGACCCATTTATTAATACAATCATATTAGGTATCAATGTAAGATTAGTTTTTAATATATGAATTCCAGGGGAGATACTAACATTCAGACCATAGTACCAAATGTAAGTGTGTATATGTATGCACACACACACACACACACACACACACACACGGCATTTTGAAATTCTTTTGTTAGGTATATCCAATTGTTACTATATCTTGTTGATGGAAGTTCTCTTATATTACTTCATAACGTTCCTTTTTATCCCTGTTCATTCTCCTTACTCCGGTCACTCTAACTATCTTTGGGTTAGTATTTGTATGGTATAACTTTCACATGCTTTTTAACTTTCAATTATAGTTTTTCATATGCACCAGTTTTTGGTCGTTGGCAATGCAGCCTGATTGCCTCTGTCTTAAATCACTTACAATTATCATACTGTTTGTAAGTTTGGATTCAGGTTCCCCTTTGTGTTTTGTTTTCCCTCTGTCTTCTGTTCTTTGTTTCTCTTTTCTCTTTCCTATCTCCTTTGGTTGATGGGAATAATTTTTAGGTCTCATTTGAAGTTATCTATTGAAATGTTTATTGTTTCTGTTTTTATGTCGATCAGAGTGGTTTCTGTGGGGTTTTTAAAATACACATGGCACTTTTCAACCTAACACGGTCCACATTTTACCTCTGAAACGTGCAGCCCTGGCACCCTTTGAAGCCCATTTACTTTCCTCATTATATGTTGTAATTTTTATATTTATGAAGTCAATTCAAAATCATCATGTAACCTTAAATAATTGCTTTTAACTAGGATCCACACTTTAAAGAACTTCTGAGAGGAAAATGGTCTAATATACTTGTCCACATATTTACCATTTCTGTTTCTCGTCCCTTACTGGTTTTCTTCTGGGATAATTTCTCTTTCGCTGGAGAAACTGTTTTTAGCATGTCTTTTAGAGCAGTGCTGCTAGATGATCTTGGTTTTCCTTCATCTGAGAATGTTTTTATTAATGATCATTCCTGAAAGGTATGTTGATTGGATACAGAATTCTTGGTTGGCAATTTTTTTTTTCCATCACTGAAATAATATGTTCGCTTGTCTTCTTGCCCAGTGATTTGTGATGAGAAATTCACAGTGATGAGAACTTATTGTTTCCCACTCAGGTCACATGACATTTGTCTTCAGCTATTTTAAAGTTTTTAAGTGTGTCTTTAAGTTGTCATTGTCTTTTGTTTTATGCATTTTAATTGAATGTGTATGGATGGATCTTTCTATGAGTTTACACTATTTGTGGTACAGATAGCTTCCTAAATCTGCAGATTTTTCTCTTTCACTGAATTTAGGACTTTTTCAAATATTATTTCTTCACCTTTAGGGAAAGTGGGACACAAACATTCCTATCCCTAGGGGACTACATTAAACAAATAATAGACTTTGGGATATTATCCCATAAATCTCTGAGATTTTGTTCTTTTGCTTTGTTTGTTTTTTCTGACATTTTGTTCTTAATTTTCAATCCTTTTCCTTCCTGTTTTGATTGGGTTGTTTCTAATAATTTGCATTTAAGTTCACTGAATGAATCTTCCTCTATAATTTTCATTTTGATATTCACTCCATCCAGAAAATATTTTGTTCTGGGTGTTGTATGTGTTCATTTTAAAATTTCTACTTTTTAAATAACTTCATTTTCTTCTGAATATTTCAGTCTTTCCATTTGTTTCAAGAGTTCTCATCCTTACTTAATGAGGCTTGACTATAATCACTGCATGGATGTCCAGATATGATCATTCTAATCTATTGGTCATTATGTGTATGGCATCGTTCAATTCTCCTTTTCCTTGAAAGTTGTTGAAGTTTTCCTTTGTCTTTTTGTGTTAAGTAATCTTGTGTTGTGTCCAAGACTTTTGAAATATTACATTTGATGTCTCAAGGTCCTGTTGAAATCCTTTGCAGAACATTTGTTTTAACAAATGATCACTCTGATTTGGTGTAGCCCTCAAATTCTCTTCTGATTTATGTGGGCTGTGGTTCTAATGTTTCTGATTTATGTGGACTGTGGTTATAAATGTAGGTTCAGTTTTTTAAAGCTGTTGCTGTGCTATCTGGATCCATCCTGCCTATGTGCAACCCAGACTCCTATCAGAGCTTAGAGGGTGGCCTATTACTCTAGGTCAGTCTTCAAAGCTTGTTGTTCTTGGACCATTTTCATTGATGCACAGATAAGACATGACAGTTTGCTGCTTGATCTTCTTATCTACATTACTTCCCCAACTTCACTATCTCTTGGAGCTTATTTTTCTGGTTCTCTAGTCAGAAAATGAGAATTTTAAAGTCCCTGCACTGTTGCACATCTCCTGAAAATTTCTGCAAGGAAAATCAGCAAACCTACATGTTGCTAACCAATTCCACACCATGCAACTGAAGCTTGGAGACTGATTTCTGCCTCCACAGAAGGACAATCTGGATATAAAAAACAGAGGATGTCTATCACTATTTCTATTCTCAAAGTCACCTTTCCAGGTTCTCTCACTGGAGAGAGATTTTCCATGGCCACGTCTTTTGCTTAGCTGCATATTTGAACTGCTCTGAGTTTACAAAGGATGAAGAAGCTGAGGTCAGAGGTAAGAGAGGAGCTGAGCACTAGGTCGGTGTTTCTTCAAGTTTTGATATTCCCGCCTAATCTCTCTGCTATCATTTATTTTTTAGAGCCCTTGAAGGGTTGTTTTTGCACTCTATGCAGTGTTTAATTGGAATAACTGGAAGAAAGAGAATGCTCATTCCATCTTAGCTTTACCAGAATCATACTGTGTTAGCATTTTAAAACACATATGCTTTACAATTTTTTTTCTTTTCCTCAAAGCTCTGAAATATAAATTTAAACTAAGGTGATAAACCTCTGTTACTATATCTGTATAAAAATAAATTATTAGGAAAGACTGTGAAATGAATCTCACATAACTTTCCTATGTTCATATATGAATATACTACAGATAATCTCAATATCCAAGACTTGGATTCTAATTAGAGTAAGATATGCTCCATGTTTGTGTAAATATGTCAGAATAGACTCTACTGTCATGTATAACTAAAAAGAACAAAGAAAAACAGAAAACAAGTTAAATGATTGATATTAATCTTTCAGTTATTGTATTTTATTTCATATTCTTCTTATATAAGATGAGGATTCAAAGGATTTGTGGCCATCAAAATTAAACTGTGACTATCAGAATTTCAAGTATTTTTAGTTTTACTCCTATTTAACTATAAATCCTTGCCCCCTCCAAAAGATTAAGTCTCCAATATAGTTTTTAAAAATTCTTTACAAAACGATAATCTGTCAAACTCATTTCTAAGCAAGAATGCCATCCTTCTACATGGGAAATCACTTGACTATGGTGTTACCCATTTCCTGGATCTTCCAGATGAGATAGAGGATGGGATTTTGTTTTCAACCCAGAGAACACCCCCTAATGGTTTCACATTCCAGGGAGCTGCAGGAGGCTGGTGTCAATCTAGTCTTTTATTAAGGAGACAGCAGATGGGAATTGCTATGTAGCAGTTGTGCAGTTGTCTGAGACTCAGTTCAGTAGGACATTTCTGTAGTTTCCTTCAAGTAGTGAAAAAAAATGAATTAAAAAGCCAAAAAGTCTAACAATTACTAAACTGGGTCTCTAAAATTAGCAGCCCAGTTTGTTCTCCAATGGTTTCCAGATGACTTAAATTGGAAAAACTTAATGAAAAATATTTTCCATACAACTTTTTCCTCTAAAAATGTGATATCTATCCTATTTATTTAAGTAAAAGCACAAAACATGAAATAAAAACAAAAACTGAACAACTCCCCTTCGTTTGTTAGTCTATAATAAATAAGAAATTTTCAAATATGAAATTCAAGTGACTTACAATAGTCTATAAAAGGGATGACTCAAAAGACTGTTATAGAGCTGGAAGCAACCTTAACATTCTTTCCCAAATTATCATACTATATGCTTCCTGTTTCTGAGATTCACAGAATGATAGGTTTTGGTATTCAAATAGTTAACTATTGCTGTCATTTTTATTAATTGTAACCTTCACAGAACACTATGTTTTAGAGCTAAGCTACAAGCTATGCATATATTATTTCATCTAATTCTTACAGTAGCTGTATGCATTTGATATTGTTATTATTGCCACTTTTCAGAAAAATAAAACTTAGAACAATTCAATATAATTTCCAAAGAGCCATAGGAAGAAAGCAGGAAAAAAAAAAAAAAAACACTTGAATTGCATTCTAGGATATTAAGTGACAACCCTGGGCCTTTATCCTGATGTCCAAAGTCCATCAGCTGAAAGAGAATTCCTGGTGTGGCAGAGCTCTAGCACCACCACCATTGTCTGCTTTGATTGTTCAGCATCCATGACAAAATAATTGTTAAATATTTGATATATATTCTTATTTACCTGTATATATATATTTATAAATGGAATTGTGATGTTTAAATATGCATTTTACTAAGAATCATGGCAAAATAATGTCTAAAAAACAAACCCATTTAAACCCTATCGACGTATTCAATATAATATATCTCAATTATCTTAACCAGAAATGGTTTGTCCCTTTGGGGCATACTTGGCCACCTCCAGAGACAGTTTTGGTGAATACAACTGGAAATGGAAGAGTGGAGGAAAGAGATGCTACCATAAGCTAGTGGGAAAGGGCCAAAGCTGCTACCAAATATCCTGTAATGCAATTAACAGTCCCCATAGCAAATAATAACCTGTCTGAAAAGATGCCAAGATCAAGAGGGCCTGGCCTACAGAGAGAGATGCAGTCTCCCACTTTCCTATGTATAATAACCTTGAATAATTATTTTAAATCTGCATTTATCATAAACAGATTTTAATTTTCCACAGGTTCTTAATTATCTCATTTGACCAATCTGTTTACTTGGAAAGGAAGAGAATTCTATTTTACAGTTGTATGTCTTTTTTATTTTATTTTTGGTTGTGTTTAGATTATGAAATACCTTTCTTTTTGTCTGATTTTGGATTCACAAAATAGTTCCAACAAAATTATAGTTATTACAGTCTGATTGGTTTCAAAGGGATGTTGATCACCTGATGAGGAGTGAGGGTTTGTTTTCCTGTAGAGAATTATGAATAGCCATGCCAAGGCCAATCCTCTATACCTGTTTGGGTTTACAGGCTATGAATGACTGCAAATGTTAGCAAATTGGCAGTGGATAGCTTCTTAATGTAATGCAAATTGTAACATTAGATTTAAAATAACTACTGCAGGGCTATTTTATTGACTTGTACAATTTTCACTTAAATGTGTTTTGTAATACGTTTTTCAGAAAAAGTCGAGGTGATTGGCAAATTTCAAAAGGAAAATTAATTTCTTATGTCTGACGACTCTTTCATTTTTGATGTTTTTCTTGAAACCAGCATGTTTCTTTTGATGTAAAAAAAAAAAAATCACATTTTAGGCCACAATACGCAGTATTTCAGATCCTAAGCCTTTACAAGTCTCTAGTTATTTGATATTCTACAAGTTTAAATTATATTTCTTTGCAAACAGAGGGTCACACTATGAAAATGTGTTTTGAATCTTACCTTTTTGACATCATATATCCTGGAGATTTGTCCACATATGTATGTATACTTCCATCTTATTTTCACATTGTGATTATGTTTTTGAGCAAAGGCCTGCTGTCCCATGAGCAAAGAAACCAAAACCATGTTATAAGCAGTTTTCAAGAAGAAAAGGCTTTATTATCTGGAAAGAAAACCAGGCGATATAGGCCCAAATCTGTTTCCCAGATCAGTTGGTAGCAAGAAAAGTTACAGAAACGAATTTATTGACTGGATGGTCTGCATATTTACTGGTGGATGGTATGCATATTTACTGGTGGATGGTATGCATATTCATAGGTCACATGTTTTCTGGAGAGAAGTGGAGAATTAGTTACCTTTTGTGCAGAGGATTTTGAGGTTTTGACAATCATTGACCATTTGAGCTGGCTTCTTCTGGTCTTGTCCATCCCTGAAAACCATCTCCAAACCTTAATAATCATTGGCAGAAGATCTAGATACTTTTCCTGCAATAAAATTTATGAACTTTGTTATGTAAGGAATTTATATCTGGGTGTGCCCAGACCTTAGTTTATATCAATTATACCAAAATTTAACTACTGGTTAACCACAATATGGGTATTCTATAATATCCCTTATGCCTTTCCAACAGATGGATAGCTACTATGCTCTCTTTCTCTCCTGTTACACACCATGTTTTATTAAATATCAGTTTGCACTTATGCTTTTCTGTTTGTTTACATGCATCTATACAATGAATTTCTTGAAGTGTAATCAAAATGTTAAATCACAAGTGCACTTTTAATTTGTTTGGAAAATACCAAATGGATGGAACCTGCTTTTGACACATACTTTCATTAAAAAAATAATAATGTTGGAGACAGAATGCATATGTTTAAAAATATATATGGTTAAAAAATAGATTAAGAATAGATTACTTTCTGTTTAGGCCTGGGAGGACAATGAACTGTAGCTGGGGTAGTGATAACAGTTAAGATCATAAAATTTGCATATGATTTGTATTCACACCACGAAAACATGAACCATAAACCAGTGGGTGCCACAGGCCTGTAGCTAGCTACTTGACCAAGTTATACAAATAACATGCAGGAGGGAGTGCACAGTCCAATATGTGTCAGAATATTAAGTGATAGCAAACAATAATTAGTGGTTTTTTTTTTTCAAATTATAGTCATGAACTCCCAATTTCATTGAAAGTCGCTTATCATAAGGTTTGTTTTTCATAAAAGGTTTCCCGTTAAGATGCTAAGAGGCATGCATATTGGAAACCATGATAATGAAGAATCAAGAATATTCTCTTTCATTTTTTCCCTTTTCTTTGACTCAAATACAGGACACTGTTTTAGTGACTCTGTTTATTCCCAGTTGGCTAAGACTATAAGTCCCTTGACACACTTAGCAACTCATATCAAACATAGCAAGGCACTTAGTGATAGAAGGCTGAGAGTTGTGTTCTCTCTAACCATTAACAAAAGTTATAAATATATTGAAACTCAAGAAGAGAAAAGTTGTCTTTCAGAAACCAAGGAGGTCTCAATTGTGCTAGACAAAATTAATATTGAAATAATAAAAATACTTTTATTTGAATAAAATATATGGACTAGAAAAAACACAACCAATGTTGTGTTTTTGTCTGAAAGACAATCACAGAATGATTCTTAGTGATGTTCATGGAAGTGTATTTTATCTATTTATCTTTACTTGATGTCACAGGACCCGTCTATTGTTTCTGCAGGATTTGTGAATATAGTGTTTTGATTTTCCTTGATTGTCCTGGAATTGCTCTATTTTTTTTTTAACACATTTTCTTCTCCTCTTGCATTCTAGTTTAACCACCATGCCTTCAGGATGAGATTGCTATTCCTTGGCAGCTCTTTTAAAATCTGTGTGTATTTACTGTGGGGTCCAAAGTTTTCTTCACTGTCTTTTGCTCCTCTTATGTTGCAGCCTGTGTTGACATCTTTCAGAAGGCAGCAGACTTGTTTTAAATTTTCTGCTTTGTGTCTAGTTTCGCATCCTCTGCCAATTGGGCATTTCACCAACTAGCCTTCCACTGAGTGTTGCTAACTATTCACATTTCTAGAAGAAAGGGACGAATTAAGAGGTCTGACTTCCAAAGTTAATGTTGTAAACTGGCACCTTGATGATTCTGAAACTGGAGATGAAGATAAAAGCACAAGGAATGTAATACAATTCTTTTAAGGTAGTGTGATTTTTATAGATTTATAAATTTGATTATAGTAATCCCTTGTGACATAGAAATTGCTACCTATTAATATTGAAATATTTTGGACTGTGGAATTTGAGGTAGAGGAGTAGGCTACTTTATAATGTGGAAAAGGGGTAGAATAGGATGTCTCAGAAATACAAATTAAAATGAGGCTCTTTGCTTACTGAAGCAATTACTTTTGTTCTATTTTTTGCTAATATTCCTGAAATATTCATAATAAAACAATGTGCACTTTAATAAAATGTAGCACCATTTAATATAAGCTAAGACATTATTAACTCTTGAGCAAATGTGAGTCTTTATTTTTAATAACAAATAAATTGGTAACTGAGAATAAGAAGAGATTTTATGTGAAATTTACAAATGGAGTATTCCTGAAATTTGTCAGAAGCAAATGAGTAAATAGGAGAAAAAGAAACATGTAATAAAACCTAGTTATTGTTTGGGTGATACTCTTCTTGTGTTGACAAAGTTTCTTATTATAAAAATGCAAATGGTTGATGAAATGAATAATTTTTTTGATCAATAAAATTAAGACAAAGAGAAAAGCCAAAAGAACTGATAATCAGATTTTTGGCAGGTTGTCTGCCACCCAAGTCAAAGGTTAAATGTGAGTTTCAGGAAATGAACAAGCAGAGCAAGAAAACAGAGTGCTGCAATTTGAACACAGTCTGTCCCTTCCGAAATTCACGTTGGACTCTAGCCCCCAGGAGAGACAGGAGGGTAGAAGAGAGACTCTGGTATATAGAGGTGGGACCTTTGGGAGGTTATTAGGATCAGGTCGGTCATGGGTGGTGACTGAATCTTGGTCATTTCATAAGAGAAGAGAAGAGAGGAGTGTGGACACACACATACATAGGTGCACACCCACGTGTGCACTCCCAGGGATGCCCTGCACCCCCTCAGGACTCCCTCAGCTAGAAAGCCATCACTGAATTCAGCCTCTCCACCTTAGATCAGAGTCATGCATCAAAATAAATGTCCTTATAACTTTCCTGGCCAGTGATGTCATTTTATTAGCAATTGATGTCATATTATTAGCAACAGAAAAAGGACCAGGGCACCAAGAGCTCTCCTGCAGATCCAAGGCCCTATTACTAAGGGCATTTTGATTATGAGTTGACGCTGAGCTGATTCAAGCAATAATCCTAGAAGCAAGGCATTACTTTGAAGTCTCATGTTCAATTGACTTAGCAGTTGATCAAACTTGAGGTTTGAACCTCATCATTCCTTGCTAGAACACAGTAATAGAGACCCATGTGAATCATGGAACTACCACAAACTTCTAGCTTCAAATTGCCTAACTGCCCCAGGCCTGGATATAAAGCAAACTAAGGACATTGTAAAAATTTAGTGCCTGGGAACTGGAGAGAAACTCTCTCTTCCCACCAGCTGGTATTCAGGGAACCTAATTAGCACCATTCACTCCTTCCTTTTGAATTGTAGAGGACTTTCCCTAGGAGCTTTGAAGTGTAAACGCCCCAGTGAAGGCTCTGGGCCTGAGGCTAGAGATTTACCAAGGCCTTGTAAGAGGAACCAGTCTCTCTTATGGGGCTCTGCTGTAAGCACCCTTCCCACTTAAAAACCTTAAACCTGGTGCAGAGCTATGTATAATTTTAGACTAGAAAATATATGGCAATACATAATGCAGGGTGGGAGGGAGTCAAGAATGGAGGAAGGATGGCTTACATAGAGGAAAAAGAGGGGTGGGAATGGGGTGGGGGGAAAGAAAAATAACAGAATGAGCCAAACATCATTACCCTGTGTACGTGTGTGATTACGCAAATGGTGTGACTCTACTTTGTGTACAACTAAAGAAACAACAGTTGTACTCCATTTGTGTATAATGGATCAAAATAAATTAAATTTTAAAAAAAGAAAATATATGACACTAGATAGCCTATAGATGTTGTGAAAAACTGGTGAGTGGCACTCTGAATTTGGACTGCTGATCTCCTCTGGGCTCACTGGCATAAAATAAAGTTTGGTTTCTCCCACTCTTCAAGTGACCTTTGCTGATTCTTCCTGATTCCCACAACAAAACTTTTAACCCCTAGTTCACTCATCCATACAATGGGGGTCCTGACAATAAAGTAACCTCATAATGTTTAGAAAGATACATCAGATTACATTTTTAAAGACTTTAGCTTTTCACCTGACATACAGGGTGCACATAATAAACATTATATCTTATTTGAAGTCCTGTTTTATAACTAAATTTTATTCCAGGTTCTAAGTACTCTGACAAGGGGAAGGGAAGAAAATGCAATGTGCTTTTATTAGTTTATTCATCAATTAATGTTATTTTTTAACAAGCTCCTACTCTATTCTAGTCATTGAAAATTTAAAAAAATAAATAAATAAAAAACTGACTAAAGTAAGGTTCCTAATCTCATTGACCTAGTTTGGAGGGTCCCACCCTCCAATTGCAGAAGAGGTTAAGTGGGATAATCTCTACCCTCAGCATGTACCAGCTCACATAAGACCTATCACACAGTCAGTGTTTAAAGAATAGCTCACAATAAAGAGTACCAGACACATACAGAGAGGGGCAGGGGAGAGAGAGAGAGAGAAGCAAAAAAAAAGTATAAATAAGTTGCACGGAGATAAAAATGATGATGTGCAGTGGATAAGTAAAGTAATAAGAGTTTGTCATTGAAGATCTATAATTTGATCTGGGTGTGAGGGTATATGAAAATCATAACAGATGCTGGTGATCATGCTGTGTGACCCAAACCCTGACAACTACTGGAGATGTAACAGTGAATCAGACAGCAATCTCTGCCTTTAAGGTACCTTGAGAGAAAAATGTAAAAATATAATTAGAAATGTAATGGATGTGTGGATTTTACACACATCCATTGTGTGTGTTCCCAGCACTTCTTCCAACGCTCAAGACACTGTAAATGTGTAACAGTTTTTGATGCATGAATTTATGAATAAAGGTTTTATTGAACAAATCTAAAATTCAGGTGAGAAATGATGAACCTGGCCCTCCAGAGTCAGGACAGAATTCACAAAGGAGGTGACATTTCTCCTAGGCTTGGGGGAGATCAGCAATGGCTCCCTGGGAACTCAGAGGGGTTGGAGAGTGTCTGCTCCTTTGCCTTGTCTTGGAGTGTTATGTCAGGTATTGAAGGCCATTAGGAGCAAGCACTCATCCAGTCTTTAAATGTCTTAATGAAGACGTTTCCACTTTTATTTATTTCCTTCTGAACTCCATCCTTCTGGAATCGTAACATTTAAGACTTTTAAATAATCACCTTCTTTATTGCTTGATCATCCTGGTATAGCACAGCTTGTTGGTTTTGTTTTCTGCTTTCTCCCTGGTTAGCTATAATTAGAATTGCGAATTGTCATTTTGCCACCAGGAATGGGAGTTTAATCTCAGATTTTATTAGCAATCAACTCCTCTTGGCCCCAGGATGCATTTAACAGTGGACCAGGGAATCAATTACCCAGCCTCCAAAGGGCGGTGCCTGATAGCTTCTCATCAACCTGAGGCTTTACAGCTAAAAGTTGGAGAAAGGGATGCTCCTGTCCCCAAATCCTGCCTATGTCTTTAAGTAGACTATGTCTGAGGCTGCCTCTTAAGGAAAACTGTCTGGTATAGATGCTTAGTTCATCATCCATTGTCCCTGAGTTCCTTTCTTTGACATGCTTCCACTTATTTCCTTTGTATTCTTACTGATAAGCACATGCTATGACTACAGAAGAAACCCTGGGTGCAAAAAAAATTTCAATTTTAATTTTAAAAAGCCTTCATTAAATATGGTCACACAAAGTTTCTTCCCTAACAACTTTCAACAGGAATATTTCAAACTACAGTATCACATACACATCAAGAGGTATGTAATACATCCAACATGGTATTCTCCGAATTTTCTCTCTTTTGTTCATAGTTGCACAGAACTAGGCTGTTATTGTTTTAGTGTTTCCCAATACTTCCATATTTTTAGCCTCTGTGTGAATTAGAAACTTTTTATGTTTCCAGATCAGTCCTGGTACTAATTCCAAACTTGCAAGACAAAACTGGGTCTTGCCTCCTGATCTTTACCACCTGGCAATAGCTTAATATCCTTCCTGTCTCTGAAGTTCTAACACTATTGGTTGATGATGGTGTAACAGGTGAATTAGCTTGCTTGTTAACTCTGATAGAAATATAGTGCCAAGTCACTCCTAAAAGACAAGAGGAATGTAAGGGTATAAAGGAGGTAGAGCATCCAAACGAGGAAAAGTCCTCCTTTTAAGCAATAAGAAATTCTACATGAAATTTTAAAAATATACATTACTTATCATTTGAGAAAGAGTACTTTCAGGAGGTAAAGGAAAGCACCCCAAAATACTTATGATGATGATGCTGCAATTAAATATGAAGACTGATGATTCCATCCCAAATGTCTTCTCCCTCCCTCCCTTCCTCTCTCCTTTCCTTCTTCTTCCCTGCCTGCATTCCTTCCTTCTTTCTTCTTTCCTTGCTTTCTTGATGTCTTTTTCATTCTTTCCTTTTTCTTTTTAAAATTTGCATTTCAGATAGTATGTGGAAAGATGATAGAAAATAAAATGCTACAAAATTCTTCACTCCAGAGGAAAACAATGCTAAAGATTATAAATTCTTCACAGTACATTTTCTGTATCTAATTTCTTATTGTTGCTGCTGTACCTGCTAGTGATGTACCCATTTAGAAACACTGACTACATTTATCATTTGTTCAATGTTATGAAATGAGTTTTCCCTTCTTTCTTACTTATACATTGTAACCATTTTAATTTTGCTTTCCTTAATATATGCATCTGAGCCTTCTAGGATTCAATGGCATATTCAGTGGCATATCTACAAGCATGTGAGATGTACATTTTGCTTAGAATAAATTACATTGTTATTATTGTCCATTAGTGCAGGATTAAAAAATGTCCCTCAATTGTCCTAAAAACTATTTGCTGTTAGGTAAAATTAAGTGTTTGGCTAACCTTCATTCTAATCTCTTCCTATATAGGAAAATTGTCTAAAATTTGAAAGTAAAGCATTTTGTTTTCAACTTTGTGACTTCAAGGTTCTGCTATACGAGCATATTCAGGAGCCCATCTAAGACATACTTCATGCTCTTAGAAATTATAAACTTTGTCCTCACTAAATATATGTCAGCTTCCCAAATTCTTTCCACACCATCCCATGTTCTGCTGTTTCTCTCATTAGTGCCTCAAATAAAACTTTGGCACATGCTCACTTTCTCTTTGTAAAAAAATTGGATGTTTAACGTTTGAAATTGCCCTCTACTATTTTATATCTTTGGGATGTTTTGCTTGAATACACAAACTTTTTTAAAGAAAACAACCAGTTCACATAAGACAAAATCTGTAGATTTGCAATTTTACATTCACTTAGAGAAGCTGATGGAGAGGTTAAGTTAGATTTTTTAAAAAGTACCATTGGGTATGAATTAATTTATCGGGAATCCACTTATTCAGATCTTTGGTTTTATTTAGGGAATTCATGTTAAAATTCTCTCATTTCCAGATCACTTAGTGCCAGGCAGTGGTGTATATTCACACACACATATGCACAATCCTACCCCCCCAACACACGTATACACATCTAGCGCCACATGATTCCTAGTCCAAAGTGGATATTTTGCAGATACTAGGTTTTAAAAAATTATAAGGAAGTAATAAAAGCATTTATGGCATTTTTAACCTGAGATCTCTCAGAAGGGTGGTTGGGGAACGCTGGTTAAGAGAACAGTCTCCTCCCATGATAAAATTTGTCACGTGCTGTTAATTGCTTAATGCCTTCCAATTTGAAGGGCATGCAAGTCCCAGACCTAAGGGACTGGCTGAGTTGAAGGTGCTGGACACACTAATCACTTCGATGCTTGTCTCCCTAAGTCATGCAGGCCACCCCATTAAGTCACTTTTGAATTATGAGTGAAAATGAGTTCACTAATCATCATCATACTTTCTGTGGAGAGGATGTGTTGATAAGGCACATTCCTGCCTGAGCCCACTCAGTCACTGGGACAGACACAGGTCCCTGACTGCATGTGTTGTAGCAGGGGACACTAAAATCAACTAAGGAAACAGGAGAAGCAAAGCCACATCAGCCTAGGCAAGGACAGGAAAATTAGAAGATCAAGATAGCAGTGTCATTACCTCTGGTTATTTAAAAGTTGAGGTCTTTGATTTCCATCCTTCTGTTTATATGTATTTTTAGTACTTTTTTCATTGAAGAACCCAGGAATCTTTCAACTTCAAGCTATAGGAACCTAAATCAAAAAGGAATAGGTCCAAATCTTCATCATGTTGGCCTAGGACCAGATTTCCTTAACATGACTCCCAAAGCGCAAGAAATAAAAGCACGAATCAATGATTGGGATAGAGTCAAACTAAAAAGCTTCTTCTCAGCAAAGGAAACAATCAGCAATGTGAAGAGAGAGCCTTCCGAGTGGGAGAAAATCTTTGCCACACACACTTCGGACAGAGCACTAATCTCCAGAATCTACCAAGTACTCAAAAATCTTTACACCACGAACACCAATAACCCAATCAATAAATGGGCCAAGGAAATGAACAGACACTTTACAGAGGAAGATCTACAAGCAATCAACAGATTTATGAAAAAATGTTCAACATCACTCGTTATAAGAGAAATGCAAATCAAAACCACCTTAAGATTTCATCTTACCCCAATTAGAATGTCTTTTATCAAGAACACAGGCAACAACAGGTGTTGGCGAGGATGTGGGGAAAAGGGTACACTCATACATTGCTGGTGGGAGTGCAAGTTGGTGCAGCCACTCTGGAAAGCAGTGTGGAGATTCCTTAGAAAACTTGGAATGGATCCACCATTTGACCCTGCTATCCCACTCCTTGGCTTATACCCAAAGGACTTAAAATCAGATTGCCTCAGTGATGCAGCCACATCAATGTTCATAGCTGCTCAATTCACAATAGCTAGATTATGGAATCAACCTAGATGCCCTTCAGTAGATGAATGGATAAAGAAACTGTGGTATATATACACAATGGAATATTACTCAGCTATAAAGAAGAATAAAATTATGGTATTTGTAGGTAAATGGATGATGTTGGAAACTCTTATGCTAAGTGAGATCAGCCAATCCCAAAAATCCAAAAGCCGAATGGTCTCTCTGATATATGAATGATGATGCATAATGTGGGGGGGAAAGATGGCAAGAATGGAGGAAAGATAGCTAGCATAGAGGGAAGGGAGGGGTGGGGGAGGGTGGGGGGTAAACTTAATAACAGAGTGTGTGACAGATACCATTGCCCTGTGTACATGCATGAACGCACAGATGGTGTGACTCTACTTTGTGTACAACCAGTGAAACAATAGCTGTACTCCATTTGTGTTCAATGAATCAATAAGTAAATAAAAAAAAGTAAATAAAAAAAAAGGAATCAAAACGTAAACCAAAAAGGAAATTTGTATGCTCATTTCACAGAGGGTCCAAAGGAAAACTCATCAGACTCACTGGATTTGAGTTCAGACAGTACTAGCCTTCTGACTTCATTTTCAGCTCTGCTTCTTCTATTCATCTCTCTTCCCAGCCATATTCTTTTTGTGTGCCATTAATGTGACAGCACATAGCCACAATCTTCTATTGTGCTTATAGCTCTTGATCTAAAAATCTGACCATCATTCCTGATCATTATGACAAAGGTTTCAGGAAGTGCCATCCAAGAAGATACAATTGTGGCCAGAAGACTGGAGCTGTCCACTAAGCCAGGACTGGGCACCTTACCTGCAACATGCCTCTGGAAAATAAAAGCCTAAATAATACAGACGGAAAATAGTCTGTGATGGTAGGTGCCATCAGAGGGATTGCAACAGGAATTTAAGCTTGAGAGGAATTATCATCAATTCCTACTAATGAGGCAGCTTTTGAAAGCACTTTGGAAGAGGCAATATTTTCTAGTCTAAAGAAAACATGTAAATATTCATGTGTGTTTAGCATACAAACACACTGAAAGTACATTATGGGATGTAGTTAAAGAAGCCACAAAATGTTCTATTTGTCTTGTACACTAATAGATCTGAAAAATCTGCAGATTTTCATTTCATTGGATGGAGATGCGTGATGTACTTCTACCCTCCAGAATGAAGTCAATGCCTAAAGCAAAGGAACACGGAGAGGAAGAGGGAAGTAGAGAAAGTGAGGCCACAAAGAAGGGGTCTCTGTGTGGGCTTGAATACCATCTGCACTGCAAGTCTGCCTTTGATATATTCAACATGTATGCCAAAATTAGGAAAAGAAATTTACCTGCCTCCTATAAATTAGAACAATGTATCTTCTCTTAATTTATACAAACACATAAAACCTAGTGTCACCAAGAGTGTCAGTGTTCAAGTCTCTTTGCCAGGCAAGTACAAATCTACCCAAGTTCATGTGAATATATCTGACTAGTTAACAAAACATCATCTTCTATCTGCTAAAATCTGTACCTGTTTGTCCTCCCAGAAGTCACAGAAAAGAAAATGAAGGGTTTTCTATAGATGGCAATTTAATCTTTTCCAAAGAGGGATGTAGCTTTTGCCAGGATTTCCAGAAGTAATCTCTTTGCCCTTGGATTGCCATGCATAATAACAGGGGTTTTTTTGTTTCGTTTTGGTTTTAGTTTTTTAGTTATTTCTGATAGTTTAACTATGTATATTTTGGTGTAGACTTTGGGTACCATGGTAT
Organism: Glaucomys volans; assembly: GCA_020662805.1. Lineage (NCBI taxonomy): Eukaryota > Metazoa > Chordata > Mammalia > Rodentia > Sciuridae > Glaucomys > Glaucomys volans. The sequence goes on along the minus strand of JAJEJO010053041.1, from coordinate 4,105 downwards.
CAGCTTGACCATAGGAAGATCTATCTACATAGGAAGTCAGTCATAATTATATTGTAGAGCTCTATAAAAGTGAGAGATCATAAGGCACAGGTAATATGCATATTCTGGATACCAGTTGGCAGTATGATGTGCCAACTTGCAACAACACCAGAAAAGTAATACTGTCCACATCTCCATGGGAAGGGGTCAACTGGAAGCTCTGAATTTGGAACTTTGAGTCCTTTCCCATGGAGCTTTTCCCTGGGCTGATTATAATATGTGCCTTTTAGCTGTGACAAACGTTTAGTTGTGACTAAAACAGATTTCAGTGAGTCCTAATGTTTACTAACCATTGAACTTAATGTTGGTCTGAGAGATCCCCCAGATGTCAGAGCAGTAGTCTTAGACACTGTGCTCTCCGTAACTCTGCAGGATTTCACTTTAAAAATGGCATCGCCCTGCATGTTTATAGCTGATTTGCTGCAGTCTCTCTCTCGTGCTCATCTTGTGTCAAGCTCAATGCTCTAAACTTTACGTGCATGCAAACATACATATGTTGTTTATGAGTGGGCTTAATGCTAGTTTTTATCACATGTAAATTCCCAAAATGTATAAGGTCTCAAACCTGGTAGGAGTTTCTCATCTTTTAAGTTTAAAATGGGGCCAGTGCCTTGAGTTCTTTCTGATTTCAACATGAAGCTTCCAGGGTCTCTGTGGTCCTCCCCAAGCCGAGGAAAGAGTGTAGAGGAGAATAGGAAGGAAGTGTGGGTGGTGGAACCTGAAGAGGCACTTATCACTTCTGACCGTAAGGCAGAATAAAATAAGGATGTGTAGGAAGGAGACATACAGGCATAAACAGGAGTGGCCAAGATTTAAATTGCAGGCGTAAATCCCATTTCGCATCCTTTGCTCACCTACACTAGCCAATCAACTGTCGTATCCATTCTCATATCCATAAATAACTTCTCTCCTGACCGGGGCCTACAGAAGAACAAGGCCAAGAATGCCTCTGCTTAACAAGTAGATTTCTCTGTGATTTATATTTTTAAGATCTGATTACTTCATTCAAATGCCAAACACCCAGTAAAATCTTCAATGTGACACAAATGTAGTACTGTCTAAATTCACAAAATAGAACAATGAAACCCCTGAATAGGAAAATTAATAGAAGATTTTCATCAACAGCAAAGAAGAAAACAACCCTAGTTGGCAATGATGAGCTTACCACGTGACCAACACACAGGAGAACTGAAAACACTGAGTCATGTCTACAGACTACAGATTTTACATATATAAATATGAAGCTGAGCCAGTGAGTTGCTCGCCAACACCACCACTTCAGCATGCCCCTCAGAGTGTGCACACCTTGCTTTCTCTCAATAAAGTCACTTTGACCCATCCTTAAATTCCTTTCAGCAATAACATCAAAGACCCTATGACCAGAGCTGAGGTCTGCCTTCCTTTGGGGACTTCATCAGGACTCTCCATCCTGGTGACAATTGCATTATATTATGTAGAACTTTGAGTTGAATTTTGTGCAGGGTATAGAACTTAGACCTGTGTCATCACCTAACTGGAAGGATATCTGAGGCAGATGTGCCCAGGAAAAGGAGAAAAGAGCCGTCCACATAGCTAGTCACTGTCTGCCACACACATTCATATTTTGTCTTCTCTAATACCCTCACATCCTTTAGGCCATCAGTAACTAATACGATAAATGGATTAATGATTATGTCTTAATTGGTGATTATGTCTTAATCTTACATTGCACATTTGTAATGATTATGTCTCAATCCACAGAAATGGACTTTTTTAGAAAATGATTTACCAGTAGGGAGGACTTTGGGGGACCTATACATCTAACTGTCCCACCCTTTTTAAGAATGGCACCAAGACCAGTGTTCAAGTCATCCAAATTCAGTTTCCACTCTCTTTTCAAGCTTGGACAACAATAAGCTGTGTTCACTCTGCTTATAAGAATGAAGACCTAAATATGAGAGAACAGCAATACCTCAAGCTTACTACATGCTTGCTATAGGAAAGGTGCCATTTGATGAGTTTTGCATGTGTTATTTTATTAATCCTCACAAACTTCAATCAGATTGATAAAAGGTACAAATTGCTGGTGCAAGAAATCCAGCCACTGTGGTATGAACCTAACTATGACACATGGTTAAGGTTGAATCGCTTGGCTACTCAAACTCACCCCACATTTGAGAATGTCTGTATTTCTTTAGGAAATGTGTTAGGCACAGTATTCAACCTCCTCCTCAACTCTGCTTCTCCTGTAGTTTTTCTTTCCTCCTTTTTCTACACCCCCTCGATTCCCCTGCCTCAAGTGCCACCTGCTCTCCTGCAAATGAAATGTGGCATTTACCATTTATATTGCTATGCTCAGCAGTGTCCTGGAAAACAAATATAAAATGACAGCTACACTCGACTCTCCCGTCTTGAGTTTTGCACTTCTGTTTCCCTTTGCAAATCTGGGGGCAATTCAGAATTCTGGTGAGAAGAGTTGCTGATAGAAAATGTTGTTTCCATTTTCTGGCCCTTAGAAGAATCCTAAAAGACCTCTCTCTCAAACAGCAAGAAAATTCCACCTGCACACAATCCCCTAGAGAGCAAGGGGAATATTATTATTATGCCTCGTCCATCATCATTATCACCACCAAATAGTGTTTGCTAAGCCTTCAGGAACACGAGGCAGTGGTGTGCTTAAATTGGCATTTTTTCCTCCTCCCCAGAGCTTGCAGTTTAAATAGAAACAGAGACTCAAAGACAAATATATACAAGGTCAGGCGGAGACCAACACTAACACATTAACATACTCATTAAAATAGAATAGAGCTCATTAGAATTCAATAAGAATGGGAGGCAGCTAAATCTAATATAAAAATGTGCTAAGCTAGGAACCAGGAGACTTCACAGCATGCTGAGTGAATGGCTGTGGGCAAATCGCCTCACCAGCCCTAAGGTGGAATGCTGGGGAGGATTTGAGCAAGGCAGTCTGGGAAAGTGAACTAAACTCAGTTTGGAGTCAGGGAGTCACACAATTCCTGCAAATCTGCTGAGGTGTTTTAAGCTCTTTGCATCAATTCTTCCTCTTTTGTAAAGCCAAAGACTTGAAAGTCTCTTCAAGAGTTGGAAATTAAATCACTCTCTATGAATATCTTCAAATGTGTATAATAAATTGTTTAAAGCATCCGTGCATGCCTATTATTCATTTTAATTTTAACCCTCCTGGATGGAATCCTCTAGTGATAATATATACTCTTCTCTGTTTCTAAACATTAAGGAAACAGCCTAGAAAAGGGAAGGGCTTGTTCACACATCATTTGATTGGACAATGGGAAAGACCAAACAAAATTAAGAATATAAGGAAATCTTGAGGAATGGAATTGTCAGACATTTGCCTCAAGGAAATTGAAAAAAGAGTAGATGGCTTTCCCTTTGCCTTTTTCCCTTGGGCTGATGACTTCTTGGCTCATACTTCTTAAATATAGATGCAAGGAACATTCATGGAGAATCTACCCCATGTCAGGGAAAGTAATGTATACTAGGATCCCTTATTGAACATGAGCAAGAGAGTTCCCCTTTTCATGAAGATGTTATTCTAGGAAGTATGGAGAAACAGATGGTAAACAAATAAACAAACAAGGAAATATCAGCTGAAATGGAACATCAAGCAGAGAATTAAATTAGAGATTGTGCTGTAGTGAGTTAGTAGACCATTTTTTAAATCCAGGATTCAGGGACTCTTTCTTTCAGTTTTTTAAATTTAAGGTAAGAGCTAAAGAAAGGAGAAAAGATGTAGGAGAAATAGGAATGAGTTGGTAAATAACATTCCTGAGGTGACAATAACTTTTTCTTTCCACAAATCAACAACTTCTGCATGGGTGTTTCTGAACCAGTGCATTAGGCCCCCTGATCAGCTAATATTTGTCTTGCCTCCAAATTCAAAAACAAAAAGATAACAAGGAAAAAAGAAAACTGGATAAGATTACACTGGCTCCAGCATAGCAGGATCTTTGCACTGCAATAGAAACATGCAAAGAATGTGTGGCTTCTTACTGTCCATATAAGCTGATCTATTTTTTTTAAGTATCCATTCCCTTGCAAGGGATGG